>JBBPBP010009777.1:68517254-68534570 GCA_037974735.1 Cicer chorassanicum | reverse complement strand
AACTTATTATATCTTTTTTTAATGTCTATTTGAAAAAACTTTCTTTAATAATTTGAAAAAATTAAAAATTATGTCTATTTTTTTAAATAAAACTTATTTTATATGTCTTTTTGTATAAGCTTTCTTTTTCTGTAAAATCTCTCACCCTCTAATGTTATTAGAGAAGATAAAATATAAATTTTTTTTATAAATAAATCTTAAGATATTTTTTACCTTTGAACACTATCTCTTTACCCTAAACTTTTTTCATAAAAAAATAAATAAAAAATCATCACTTCTCATTATACATTTTCCCTTCATTGTTATTCATTTTGACAAATCCCGTTGTTATAATCTTCTAGCTATAATTTTATAACTTTTTTGACAATGCAATAAATTTTAAAGAGTTTAATTAGTATACTCCACATTTAAAGTATATAAAGTTATACGCATAAATCCAATTATATAGCAATGTATAGATACTTGACCATACAAGAGTTTTTTACAATATACTGACATCACAATGATATATGATTGCATCTATAGATTAGCACTGTGTAATTATCAATCATCATTTTGATTGTGTTGGGACAAATAATTTGGTATCCAATTTCACAAAAACAAATCAATCTTTTAAAATGTGGTCACTTACTCAAAGTGGATGCAATATATATTAAAATGTGGTCACTTACTCAAAGTGGATGCAATATAAAATTTTTGATTCAAGTTTCATTTTTAAGATGTTTTTAGCATGAAAAATAATTTGTTATATTAATGTAATTAATTCCGTTCAATATTTTTTTTAAATTGATAATAAAATAGATTTAGTTTTGAATAAAGTTAATAGGTTTAATCTTTTTGTTTTCTTTTGGTTCTAAATATTTCTTTTTCAGACAAATATTAATTTTAAATAAAATGTTATCAATTTAAAATTTAAAAATAGTACTAGAATATAAGAATTTTTACTATTTGGTAATTTTCTTTTTATATTTATAGAGGCATAAGGCGATCGCGCGTGCACAAGTCACGGCGAGCAACATGCGTTTCCTGCTTGTGCGAGAGGAAATGGCCGCTTGGTTTCGTCAAAGCCGATGCGAATTTGAAGTTGAGTTTGAACAAGTAAAGACAGAGTTCCATTTTTCATTTCGAAATTGCGTCAATTTAATTTTTCAGCTCTGAAATTGAATTGAGTTATGGAAGAAACCTCCTCAATCTTGTTGCCCGCTCAAACATACGCAGCTGCTGCTTTATTTGCAGCCGCACTGCATCAGTCACAAATTCACCAAGGTCTGATTCCGGCTTCTCCTCGCGCCGGCGGCGGTGATGCTTCGACTCCGAGCACCGCTGATGCCTCTTCTGTTTCAGATAATCCCGAGCTTTGGATTAACGAGAATTCTGGTTTGCTTTGGCCTATTTTTAGGTATTCAATTCAACGCAACAATGCTAATGATCAAGAAGCTTGATTTATGCTCTGATCCTTTTGTTTTCAAATAAACTAATAATAATAATCGTAATAACAAGGCGAAATTACTTTTATATCAGAATATATCTGTATCATGGAGATGTCAGAATTAAGCCACATGATTTTGCAAAAGCTACTAAGTCTTACAAAATCGCAACTGACCGTGATTCTGACAATTCTACTTGATACCAAATATGCACAAACATGTTTTGTTTTCCGTTAGGCTGATCAGCTGATGAATATGATGCAAACAAATTAGATTATGTGCAACATACATTTTTGAGAAAAAAAATATCTAAACATAAAGTACATTGACAAAATATAGTTTAATAAAGAGAAAAAAGACTATGCATTATTAGTGTAAATCATTTTTACACAATTAATAAGAATAATTGATTTTATCATCTCAATACACAATTGTAACTGTCGTTATAAAATAACTACACAATCATTGATCGAGTTGGTTGTCAGTGTGACATCTGTTTGCTTGAAATTGTTTTCTAAACAAACAGTAATACTCAATTAACTTTTGGTAAGTTACAAAGATCTATTTGAAAACATAAATAAACTACAGGGATTTATTTAAGGTATAGTAGAATTGAAATCGATCCATGTACTTACTTTGAACTATTGAATAGGTGTATACTATTTGGCAAAAGTTAACCATTATTTCTAAGTAGGAATCTATTTGAATTTTTAAGAACATAAAGACACGATTGAAGACTTTCAAATTGTTAGGATTCATTGAAAAATTCATTGAAAAATTCGGGGAAATTGCATGAACTTATGGAATCATTTGAAATCCTCCTCCACTATAAGAATCCTTGGTAAAAATTAATAGGTTCCTCGGAGTGGATGAAAAAGCATGGCATGGCCTAAAAGAAACTGCTGGTTCTTCTTCCCAATCCAGACATCATTTGAGAGATGTATGTTGTTCATTCTCTTCTTTTTTCATTTCCTATGTTACAGACTAAAGTTGATTAATGGCATTGCAAATTCTTTCTCTCCTTTATTGGAAAAGAAAAACACTAAAAGGATAGTTATGTCATTCCAGTTCTTTAAATTACTGTCAGAGGAAGGTGATGCAATTTCTACAGAAAGATTGGATAAAGAAGCTGCATTGGCCAAAGCCATTGATGCAACAGAGGCAGGCATGAAAGAAACTGCTGATTCTTCATGCGGAGGCCATGAGCAGAAAACTAGAAGCAAAGATAATTTTTGTGACATCGAGTTAAAATCATCTGCCGTGGAGACCGAGCCTCACGATGAAATCAAGGAGAGCTCAGCTTTGCTGCCTCTAGAGAAACAATCTTCCACTGCACATGACAATGAGAAACCTTTGGAGGAGGCAACACTCATCAGTTACCAGAGAAAAGTGACTGTTCTTTACACTCTTCTTTCTGCTTGCGTAGCAGATACTGCTGAGGTTGACAGCAAGTCAAGGCAGGGCTATGACGCTCGTCACCGTGTCTCTCTGCGGTTGCTTGCTGAATGGCTTGGTATCAAATGGAATGAAATGGTTTGTGTTCTTGGAACGTGTGCTTGCATTTTAAATACCATGTGGTATTATATGTTACATTTATGATGTGTGAATCTTCATAGAAAAATAAATCTCTCCTTGTTGATGAAGCATAGTTATCAATATGTCTATGGCTTGGTGGATATAAGAAAGTAATTCTTTGGCAGCACTCCATTGCTAGAATTTTACCCTCAGCCTAATATTTTGCAGGAAGCAATGGAATCTATGGTTGCGTTTTCTTTAATGGAGTCTGTGAGTAAAGCAGGTGCAAAGGAAGGAGAGTCTGTAGTTTCAGAAACCAACTGGGATAAATGGAAGCGTGGAGGTATTGTAGGAGCAGCTGCTGTAACCGGAGGAACCTTAATGGCTATAACTGGTGGTATATATCTGCATTATCTGACATGTAACTTTATCTAGCCCAAGTGTGACATAGTATCAAATCAATATCTTAGGTGTTTGAATGCTATGACAGGCTTGGCTGCCCCAGCAATTGCCCAAGGACTGGGTGCATTAGCTCCTGCATTGGGCAGTATTGTTCCTGCCATTGGTGGTGGATTTGCTGCAGCAGCAACTGCTACAGGATCAGCTGCTGGATCTGTAGCGGTTGTTGCATCATTTGGAGGTATGGAAGATTAAATTTTAATTTACATATGTCGGAAAGCACTTACCACCATTCTTTTTTTAAAATTGAAAAAAAAAATGTATCTACAAGCCAATATATGCTTATAGGTTATCTTTATAAATTGTTGAGTATTCTATGGAAATGAATATATAATGTAGCATATAGATAAAGTACTCTGGAATATATCAACTCTTAAATGACTTTCATTAAAGAATTTTTCTTCCATTGGTAAGCAACTTTGTCACTATGTCATTTCACTCTCTCTGTCTGTGTCTCTCCCTCTTTGTGCTAAGAGGGATTTTGGTATCTTTTCATTTTATGATAAATCCTCAGTGACTTGCTTAATTTGTACCACAGCTGCTGGAGCTGGCCTTACTGGGAGTAAGATGGCTACAAGAATAGGAAGTCTTGAAGAATTTGAGTTGTTAGAAGTTGGAGGCACCCATCAAGGTGTAAGTTCCAAAATGTCATTATATTATA
This sequence comes from Cicer chorassanicum, assembly GCA_037974735.1. Classification (NCBI taxonomy): domain Eukaryota; kingdom Viridiplantae; phylum Streptophyta; class Magnoliopsida; order Fabales; family Fabaceae; genus Cicer; species Cicer chorassanicum. The sequence goes on along the minus strand of JBBPBP010009777.1, from coordinate 68,530,508 downwards.
ATATTATAATATATGAATTTAATGTGGACATGTAGGAATTTTCAGGGGTTGGGGAAGGGAAGGAGGATACTTTGTTTGATAGGTTCACTAGGCACTTTGTGCAAGACTTGATGGTGAACCTAGCAATATTTTATCTGGGATCTACACTAATATGATTGTTGAAATTTAAAGCAAAACCTGCCTTTTCAATTTTCAGCACCTAGCAGTTAGAATCTCTATTTCTGGGCTTGCATTTGAGGAGAAAGATTTTATAAAACCTTGGGAAGGTCACAACGATAACATGGAGAGGTATATAAAAAATTTTCCTTCCGAACTAGAAAGTGTTACTGCAACTGCATGGTAAAAATGTGTTCTTGCTGTGGTCAAAATGGAGTTTTATCTTTGCATTCCTCTTTGTAGCATTGGTTTTCATTCAGAAGTGAAATTATTCTATAAGTTCTTACCTTTCAATTGATAAGTTAATAAACTTTTTTAATTAACTACTATTTCTATTAGAAGTTTATTTCTCATATTTTATTGCTTATTTTGAAAAACCAGTATATGCTTAAACGGAAGATTATGTTAATGCCCACAAATCTTAAAGTACATAATGTCCTTCTATAATCAATAACTTTCCTCTAATTAATTATTTATTTTACTAATGTTATATCTGACCAAAGTTGCATTCTCAATATTTTTATTACTTTGTTTACACTAACAACCTGTATCTTTAGGTATGTGCTCAAATATGAGTCTAAAAATTTGATTGCTCTGAGCACTGCCATCCAGGACTGGCTAACTTCAAGTAGTTTCATTGAACCCTGTGTATGTTAGTAATGATTAAATTGATTTTACATATTAAAACTGAGTATTTTGATGGTCAATATTGTAGAAATTATGGTTGAGTTGATGAAAAGAGGTGCCATGCTGACAGTATTAAACACACTCGTGGTAGCACTAGCATGGCCAGCAACTTTGCTCACTACATTTGATCTTATAGACAGCAAATGGGCAGTTGCAGTGGACAGGTTAGTTCTTTTTTTAGTTGTAGTACTCATATTATCCTTGTCTCCGATGGCTGTTTAAAGCAGCAAACGTGTAGTGGACAAAATTTATTCTAAGAAAGATGATGTGTTTAGCTCTGAATTTTCAGTTCTTAGTTTCTAGCATTACTCACAATACCAAGGATTTATTCAAGTCTGTATCCACTAGTCTACTCTGATCCCTTGACCTGAATCTATTGTCTCAAAATAAATAAATATGTATAATTGGGTTGGGACATCAAAGGTGTATTATGTAGGAGGTCTAGGGTACAATGCCTGCTACTAACAAATCCTCATCCCTCTAACAAATTAACCACTAACAATGCCTATCACAATAAATAAATAAATATGTATAATATTACCAAAGAGATTCTGTTTTATGCCTTACTACAGAGTTTTACGCCTTACTACAGAAGTACAAATGAATTCAAATGTAAATTTGTTTCTTGGATGTTTTTCCTTGTGGACATCAAAGTTAAGTGACTCTTATGTTGATAGTTTTTTTGTGGTTATGGAAAATGTAAACAAACTTATGTTGTGGATTCATTGAACATATTTTCTCTAGGAGACAGAAAGGTGGTTCTTAGTATATTGTTGCAAGTAACCAATTCCCGGATTTGAACTCGTGACCTCTTAATCATATGGGAGCAACTCCAATGTTGTGAGAAATCTATCCATTTTATATTTATATTATATTTAGCTTGGCTTTCCTCTTCGTTGGAGCAGATCAGAAAAGGCTGGTAAGGTACTTGCTGAGGTGTTGCTGAAAGGCTTGCAAGGGAACAGGTGATACCATCTAATGTTATTGCAAAAGGTTGACGATAATGTTGACTCATTGTATGTTCAATATATTTCAAGGTTTTTTATTTATGATCCAGGCCTGTGACCCTGGTAGGTTTTTCATTGGGAGCCCGTGTCATTTTCAAGTGTCTCCAATGTTTGGCTGAATCCAAAGGAGACAATGGTAATCTGGCATCTTTGCCGTATGGTTTTCATTTATATTGGAAATTTATATTATTTTGGTTTTAAAATCTACTGCTATGCTTACTTCTACAGCTGGAATAGTGGAAAGAGTTGTTCTCCTCGGAGCACCCATCTCAATTAAAGATGAAAATTGGGAGGTAGCTAGAAAGGTACCTAAGGCTTTTCTACACTTTTTAAAAAAAAAAAAATTAAAAACCCATCTATTAACTTTTGAGAGATGCTTGTTAGCAATACATTCCTTATCACTATCTTTCTAACACTCTCTTTTGTTATTGCTTATCACTCTCTTTCCAACACTACTGAAATTAACATAGGTCATACTTCTTTGGGAAATAGGTGCAACTAAATAAAAAATGTGACACGTGTTTGTGAGACTCGCCCGAGTTTTGCCCAAGAATAGTGTTGAAAAGAGTGTATTAGAGAGTGTGATGCTAAAACTTAGCTTTACCTATGTTTTAATGATCCTGCTACTATGCAGATGGTGGCTGGAAGGTTTGTAAATGCTTACTCTACAAATGACTGGACACTTGGTATAACTTTCCGCGCCAGGTATGGGTTACCTATATGATTTATGTCAATTATGCCAGCGAAATGTTCCAATATTTAACTAATTTTGTTATCTTTGAAATTAGAACAAGGAAAAAATTACATGTCACAAAATAGTAATAATAGATTCTTATGACATGACAGTTAGTGGTTATTAATATGCTTGTGGCTCGTCTGGTTTAGATTCCCCTCACCAGACACCACTAATGGGAAAAAAATGCTCCCTGAGGCAATTTAATAAAAGCAACTCCTTTGTTACTTTGAGGAAAAGCCATTTCAGAGGTCTTGCAATCTAAAACAAACATAATTTTCGTCATCTACTAAGTACTAACATCCTAGCCTGCTATTCTAATTTCGCATTGCATCTATTGGTATCAAGTATTTCCTGTTGTTGAACTTAAAATTGATATAATCCTTTGATTCTTTCTATCGTTATTATGATCTAATGTAACCCTAAATGATTGCTCCCGGTGGTTTGGTGGTTATTGCTCCACTTCATCAATAGGCTTTATTGAGCTGATTATAGGCAGGTAGAAAATAAGGACATGTGTGAAAATTACTTTACAATTGGTTGTTACATCAAAATTATGGAGTTGAAAATGAAGTTTCATTCATTTTCACTCTACCCTCCGTATCTGAATCTGAAAGCATGAAATTAGAAAGTCGTGAATTTCCTTCCATTTTCACTCTTCAATCTCTATAGAGCAACAATGAATGAAAAGAAAATATTTTCTATCCTAATCAATTATCTCTCCTTATCTTCCGGATTGACGGCAGTCATGTTTAGGGAATAATAAGCGGCTGAATTATGTAATAGCAGTTATTAGAAAGTTTAATATCAGTATTGTGCAGTAATATGGATGGAGAATATGCTCTCTGTATGCAACTTAATATCTGGGACAACAAGTATGACAAAATTATGGAAAGGCAGTTATTAGGAAGTTTAATAACGTTACAGGCAGTTATGCTAGAAAATATTTTCTGCAGTTATTTAGTAGTACATGTGATAGTAGGGTCATAAAGGAGGTGAGAGGAAGGTTCTATTCTATATTTTGGACAGAGAATATACTCTCTGTAGGATACTTGGTCTCTGGGACAGTAAGCCTGTTGCTGTATTTTCTGGAACAGGAGAATTAGTCTTTGGAGCAACATTTGTATTGTTCTATTTTCTGTAATTTGGTGTGCTAATTTTTTTTTTCCCCTCTGTTCAAAGTAGTGTTCTATCACTGTTTAATCTTATTAAATTGATGTTCTGTCACACCCTTAAGAGAGAATAAGCTTGTAAATATATTGTGAAATATTTTCGTGCATGCACAGTTTACTTTCTCAAGGTTTAGCTGGAATCCAACCTGTTGACCTTCCTGGGGTTGAGAATGTAAGTCTTTTTCATTTCCACCAATGCTCTGTGCAATTTGTTTACTTGGTAATAACGATGCATTGCCAGAAGGTGTCATCTCCTTTGTTGCTTTACAGGTTGATGTGACACATATTATAGAAGGCCATTCTTCATACCTGTGGATGGCACCGAAAATACTAGAGCAGCTTGAATTGGACCAGTATTTTGCTGTTTACAGAAGTGAACACGAAAACCCCCAAGAAGAGAAGAGTACCGTGAACTAGCTTTATTTTCTATCCCTTATTGTTCCACTCTAACCCCTATATTTGTTTTTCTGAGAATTAATATCAAGCTATAGGTAAATAAAACTTAAAAATGGTTGTTTAAGTTAGAATAATTGTTGGTGGAGGTTTGTGTTTATGTTCCTTCATACATAGTGCGATGAGAAGGAAGAGGCAAACCTGACATGGAAACCTGGAAAATATGATCTGTTAAGATGATTAGTGGTAATTATAAGTTCACCAGTCAATAAGCGCCTCTGCATGTAAATGTTAGTCAGTTGGAGAGGCTGTTCTTTCTTTAGAATGATAAAACTATAATGCCTCGCCAGAAATCGGAATTACGAAAAAGTGTCTCAAGGGAAGCTGGACATCATTCTGTTGGACTATTTGATTAATCAGGGCCCATGTGCCCTATATATTAGATATAAGGGTGCTTGGAGTTAACCCGTCCAGAGGCTAAAGATCTCCAACTTTCTTATTTAGAGGGAAAATGTTCATAACGTTGTTCTTTTTTTTAAGTTTATATTAACCATCATTTCTCTATGATGAAGTTTGTAGCATTTTTTTATCTGTCAATTGTACCCGCACAATGAGATTAGTACGATTCTTTATTTGCATAAATTAGTAAATAAATGATGATATTTGATATTAAGACTGGCGTACCATACCTGATTAATACTAAGGAGGATACAATACAAAGGTGCTTATTTTTACACTAATGTTTTGGTAGTTAATTTATGCATTATGGCTGATTTAGCTTGATATTGGATTTCACGTGGTTGGTAGGAGGCATGTGTATTGTATAAGTGATTGGACCTATCTAGTTTGAATGGTAGCTACTTAACTTTAGCATCCGTCTCCACTAAGCCACTAGGTCTTGTAGGATACGTTCTATGGAATCGTAGGCTTAAAGACCAAGTAATTGTAATTCATACGATACCAGTACCACACAAGGTAGGATACTATAGGATGTATAAGGTGATGCAGGGTTGTCAACTATACCAAAGCTACCTATGCAAAGCCAAGGGAGCTTTATGCAGTGTTTTATAATTGGGAGGAAGAGGTGTTGAGGCAATTTATATATCCGCAAGTGGCTCTTAAGTGGGGATTAAGTGAGGACTAATGCATATGCACCTTAACTAAATGTCAAACACAACTGTTCCAGTTTTCTTATAGATCTGATTAAGTAGGTAGTGGGTGGGGACTGAATATAATATTCATAATTAGTTAGTGTATATATATATATATAAGCTTAACTTTAAGGAGACAGCATGCGTAGCATTAAAAATTCGTTTTCCAAGCTGAAAGATGGAGACCTTCAGAAATTATGGGGTCGTCTATCTAGTACTCCTTGTAATGGCAATTGGTAGGCTCAAAGGTGAAGATGAACTCGCAAATGGCAATGCTCCTAATAAAGGCAATGCCACTTTTGTAACCCCCAGTCAAGGTATAAATGAAGAAGGGAAAGAAAATAACAGCAACTCCTATGATAAGATCGTCAAAGATATACTGTATTATAGAGGTGGCGGTGGTGGTGGAGGAAGCAGTGGAGGGGGTGGAGATGGCGGCTATGTATGGGGGTGGGGTGGCGGAGGTGGAGGTGGAGGTGGAGGCGGAGGAGGAGGTGGTGGTGGTTGGGGATGGGGAGGAGGAGGAGGGGGTGGTGGTTGGTGGAAATGGGGGTGTGGAGGCAAACCAAGACATGGTAAAAGGAAGAGAGGGGGGAGAGGCATATCCCATTATATTGTGGGACAATTTGCACAATGCATGGCAAAAACTCCATGCAAGGGAATGAGATTGGACTGCCCTCTTCATTGTGGTGGACCATGTTATTATGATTGTCACCATATGTGTAAGGCTCATTGTCGAAATTAAACGCTCAACCATGTCTATTTCCGATTTTGATTCATCCTTCTTTTCGCTATCGTAGGTCTTTTTGTTTTTGTCTTCTTGTACCTTTAGTCTTTTGATAAAAGTTGACAATGTTTTCAAAGTTATTATTCCTTCTTGTACCTTATTTTTTTTCTTGTTAGCTTTTGACGGTCTAATTTCAAATTTCTCTTTTAGTTAGATTTGTTGGGATGGTCCTTCTTGTACCTTTTTTTTTTCTTGTTAGTTTTTGAAGTCATTTTTGTAAAAAAATGTCTCATTTTATATGTTGTTTTACGTATCAAAAAGGTATTAGTGTTGTTTTTCTTTATTTCTAATTATTTATTACTCTCTTTTAAATTAGTAATTAGTTTTTACAAGTTTAAATTTGATATTTCCTTCTTATAATTAATTTGGTGTCCCTTAACTCATCAATCGAACTACCTACCATGACTCTTTTCGGGTTATATAATATCTCCTTCTCATATATACAATTAGTCGAAAGGTACTTTTGTAATATAATTCTTAATTTTTATAATATCAACTAAATTTATTTCATTTTTTATTTGTTAAAGTGATTTGATGAAGTTTTGAAGATGATGAACTCTTGTCCCTAAACCTATTCAATCTTGGTTTATACTTTAGTGATGATTAGTTGGCCAACTACTAAGTAAATTAATTAAGACTAAAAACATGTGTTCTATACACATCAACTAATGGTTATACTCATGAATAGCTATTTACAAACTGGATCGGACACATTAGTTTTTGGGTAAAATATTTGTGTTGTAAAATATTATTTGAGACAAAAAAAATGACAAATGAGATCGAAAGAGTATTAAAATTTCAAAATTATCAATTATATCTTTATTTTACAGTTTCAAATGTTTTACAAAGTTCATACCTAAATTAGAATTTTCATATTTTCATTAAACTTTGGTAATCGAATTCTGTTTCCTTTAGGACTAATGATCTCCTTGATTGTGCTGGAACAATGGAGAGAAAGATAACAGATCTAAATGCCTGTAAAAAGTGGTTAAAAAATGATGGAACACGTCCTAAATGCCAGTAAAAATGATCCAAAACCATTGAAAACCAAATTAATAGGTCAATTTTTCATTATTATTTTTTTGCATTCAAGATAATGATAAAAACCAGCATTCAGATTCTAGGTTAGGATAAATTTGCCATATTACAAAACTTTTGGGTTAACTAATCATCTGTTACTCTCGAGCGGGCAGAGGAACATGAGGGAGAAAAGGGAAGAGCTGCTGCGCACGTCCATTTCCGGGAAAACACATCAATAAAAGCAATGACATACAACAGCAGAGCCACTCCTTACCAAAAATCAGAAAGCGCGTAAAAATAAGCACCTTCTGTGTTAATAGACCTCTTTGTATCATTTACAATCACACTAAAAGGTCTGAAAACTGTCAGTACTAAGATCCAGCTGCTACTGCTTCAAATGACTTTGATTTGTCTCGAATATGAATGCCGTGCCCTTCAACTGCAAAACAAACCATGTATTTTATTTGAAACTTGCAGAGGTTAACAGATACATAACGAATAATTCGGATTTCCAATTAGCATAAAAATCCAAATGAAGAATTCTGCACTTTACAATACATGTGGCGCAAGCCAGTCTCCATTGTCTTATCAGAAAAAAAAGAATCAGTTGCCATCAGATTTAATCAGATGACTGGAATGCAGTCTTGGAGCTGTAAGATCATACCTCAATCAGATAACGGGAATGCAGTCTTTGAGATTGACCAGTGTGCAATTCTTTGTGATTTACCAGCATTATACTCTTGCCAATATTTTTAATGTAGAACGATCCATCGATATCCATCTTTATAATTGCCTACAAAATAACAAGGGAAAAGTGTAATTGATATGTTGAGGTCAATTTATATATTTGGTAGTGAAGACAACACTTCTGCATTCTTACTATTTGAATTTAAAATATACATGACATTTTTAAGAAAAATTGTCGTTGCAATTGCAAAAAAAAATTCTTAAAGTATATTCATGTGAATAGTTCATTACCATAGTAAAAACTAATTTTCTGATGCATACACAGCATAGTCCAGATTTGAAATGAGTAATTATGCAAAAAGTCCACCACATTAACTCATAGTTAGTAAATAACTAAATATAACCAACCTGACGTCTAGATATAGCATGGGCACACCCTCCTTTGCCCAAGTCAATATCTACATGAACACTTTCTGTTGCTCGTCCAAGTAAAACCTGCCCGATGATTTGATCCATCACTAGTTAAATTTAATTTGCAATATCAACTTCAATTAGATTTTAACATATAACAGAAAATGATCACCCTTTTTCAAAGAACATATGTTTATAATTGCCAAACAGGTCCTTAAAACTATTAGTCTATTACTTCCTTGATTGTTTGGCTTTCATCACAAATCACTCGAAAATTTACAAAGAGATCACTGCCTCAAGTTCGAAACACAATATTAATAAAACAAAACAATCATATATTATATGTATACTAATATAAGTAATGCAAGTGGAGTTTGGTCGTAATGCATTAAATTGAATTTGCAATAGACAAAATATTCAATCTTTCAATTTTAAAAAAGCAAAAATAAAATGTCTAGTTAAGCGTGGGACGTTTTTTCGGAAAACATTGATGTTTATAATTGAATAACAGATTTGTGATGTTCTACCTTCATCACAAATCACTCCATAATTTACAAAAAATCACTGCCTCAAGTAAGAAACACAGTCTGATGAAACAACAAAATATGTGAACCTAGATATTTAATGCATGTGAGATTATTTTGCAGTAGGGAAATTACTACAAAATATAACATAAGCTTGCTATACTTAATATATTCAAAAAGTAATCAATAGAAAATATTCCCCAACAATGTGTAGATCAAGGAAGTAATTTATACGCACAAGTGACAAATACCTCAGTTTTCTTGATGTAATGCTTTGAGTGGCGACCATATAACATGGCCAATGCTCCATGTGAAGCCATAGCTCGCTGCAGATGTGAATGAGTACCCTGTTCCAGCCTTATTATAGCCCGCTTAGATTCCTCGTGCTGATATCTTGATACTAAATTATAATAGGAATATTATTGTTAAGCCATAATCATGTAACCAAAAAAACACCGAGCAAGTTACACAAGCAAATTAAATTATGTTACACAATTAACTAGCAGGGAACAATTAAAATATGATAAAAACAAAGTATGGTCCATAATGCACATGTCGAAGCCCACCCCAAATCCAAAACTTGAAAGACGTGCATCTTTTAGTCATGACAACAACATAGCATGTTGTACTGCAATAAAACTTCAAAGTTTACCAATGAACTAAAATTAACAGGAAGAGCATTGCAATCTCTTGGAATACAAAAAATGCCTTACCCTCCCCCTTCTATAGCTTTATTCATAAATTAGTGAGGACATCTAAAAAAATGGGCAAACATACGGAAGAGAACTGAGGCTTAAGAGGCTATCAACTGCCCAAGTAGCTGAAGCATGCTCCCATACCATAAGTATGGTCATAATAAAAGCATCAAGAAATCTTTAGTTGGGTCACTAACTCATAATAGTTGTCCCTCTTTACCATAAAAAAATAGTAAGTAGCACAAACCAATCAACCACGACTAAAATTCTTGGCCACGTAATACCTTCTTCATTATCATATAAATCATGATCGTCGGGATCCAAGTCCATATCAAGTACCTGTAGGAGGGAATCATGAATAAGTCATAAAATTGCAAAAGATGTGGAAAAGGTAAATTCAACTGTTGACCAAAGGTCAACACAATATGCCTTACCATCGCCTCTACATCAGAATAATAGGGAACATCATCATCGCTTTCGATATATTGCTCCTCCTCATCTAACTTTTGATCCTCATCTAACTTTTGAGGATTAACCACCAGCTCCGACTGTAGAACGTCTGATGATCCCGTTTCAGCATGTTGCAATTGATAATCTTCAAGTGGCAAGGCTGCATGTTGTTCCTGTATCAAGCTAGAACCATTAGGTTGGACATGATTTCTGAAGCCATTTCCGAGTGCTGGTTTATCATGTGAAAATTTTGTCATATTATTGCTTAGTTGCTTTCCAGAGCAAACACGGAGAAGCTTTTCCTTGGGATTTGCATGTAGAAGACCATGGTTTGTGTTTGTTGCATTATTGATTCCACCTAAGCTGCCAGAAGAAATAACTGCACTTCTAGACGGTGTGTGTGATTCATGACCATTAGACAACTTGCGTTTCATCTTAGAACCATAAACAGATTCTGGAAGGCCCCGGGATCCCGTTATCTGAGAAGATGCACAAGCTCCTAATCCTATTGAGTTGTTATGTTCAACCTGCATCAAAACTTTACCTCTTCCACTAGCCTTATATCCATAATCATTAACAGATGATGCAACTGGTTTATTGGATTTTCTAGAAGCTGATTTAGGTGAATAGGAAATTGTTGGAGGAGGCTCATTAAAGGGTAGGAAAACATCATCATTGGATGGAACTTCTGGGTCCTCGGTATTTAATGTACAGATAATAACTCCATTAGTTAGTTCAGGAAACCGAGGGTCTTTAACTGAGGCAGAAGTTGGCATTTGGAATTCCAATTTGTCAACTACTTGCACACCATTAGCTTGCAACGCTGCAATGTCATCTACTTCTGCACGACATGAAACTGACGGATCTCTTAAATGTGCATCAAAGGCCGCCAACAAATCTGTTTCAGCCTTTCTTGCATTGTTATCTACTTCGGCACGACAAGAAACAAACGGATTTCTAACATCTGCATGTGAGGTCAATAATAACTCTGTTTCATCCTTTTCATGTATCTGATCTGGACAATCGCCAATTGGAGAATTTAGTAAAAGTGAACTCAGACCATCATAATAAGATTTATCAATCCCATCTTTTCCGACGGCATCCATCAGAAATAGCTCTTCGTCACCTGTGAAGTTTAAGAGTGAATTGGACAGTTCTTCCAGATAACCCTCCTCGCAAGCAAGGGAATCTTTCAAACTTTCACATGGAATATCAGGTTCTTCTGTTCTCCAGACTGGCACATCAGGAAGTGAAGATAACTGTAAGTTGTCAAATGAATTTCCACAGTCTAACTCAGGTGAATCAAACATATTATAATCTTCATCATACTCGGAGCACAAATTTGCAGGGTCGTTGTTTACTTGATCAAATGCAGACATAGACATTTCCTGTAAAATTTCATCTGTGATCAAGTTATCTAAATCCAAGTCTACTGGATCGGCCAATTCGTCAGCAGCTCCATTCAAAGGCACATTATCTTCAAGAATTTGAGATTCTTCCTCAGTTATATTTATTTGGTCAATGGGGAAATTCTCTACAACTGTATCATCAACTCCAGTGTAAAATCCATTAGCCGTAACACCATTAAATGCAACATCAACATCTATTGTATTTTCTGGAAGGTCATAGTGTGGCGGATCAACATTTGAAAAGTGGTTCAAAGTTGGACACTCGGGTACGCAGTTTTCCGGCAAAGGCTCATTTCCATTTACCACACAATTCCCATTCTCTGGATCGACTAGAAAATTGAAGTCCTTGAAATCTAGCGTATCATGGCGAGTTCTTTTACACATAGCATAATAAGAAGTTCGAACGGTGTCAGCTTTTCTCTTAACAGAAACAATTTTCTGTTCTTTCGATTGTCCAAATTTAAAGAACTTTGATGGTAGAGGCGAAGCAGAAAGCTCGAAATTCGCCATACATATAGAAGCTTCCAAGGATATAACAGGGTCATAGAGGAGAGAATACCACCTGTCACGTATTTCTCCGAAACTATATTTTCGAGAAAACTGCACCGCGCCTTTGGCAAGTGACTCCAAGGAAGCACCAGCCTGCAAATACAAAAGTTGAAAAAATTAGGTCCCTTTTACTTTTGGTTTTTCTTGTTTCTATTTCCACCGATAAATAAACAGTAAATAAGGTATTATAGAAGTTTTTCAAAATACATTTTAAAAATAGGTTGAATATTTCAAAAAATTCAAAAAAATAATGTTTGTTTCCAGTGTTTCCGGAAATATATTCTCTCAAGCAAGCTTCCATCTTCTCTATCACAATCATAAAATAAAATTCATAACCAAATATCATTTCACCCAACCACCTACAAAGTACGAAATAGAAAATAAAAATTGAAAATGTTGTTGGAAGGAAAAAGGGCATTTAATTCAAACCATAAACCTAAAACATCTATCTCTAGAATGAACACTAGAATTATTCAACTCAATTTTTAGAGGTCATGTTATCTGTCCAAAAACAAACATACAAATCAACATTCAAACACACATAAAAACCTAAAATAAAACTTAAATGTGTAAATGAATCAGGTATTTCAGTAATGTTTGTAAGTCAGTATAATTAAGTAAATTGAATAGAAGTAACAAGAAATTGAAATCGAAGTAAATAGATACAATGGGAGAATTAATTTTAAAAAAAGAAAAAAAGAACCTCAACGGCGTTCTTGAGCAAAAGATCATCTTCGGGAGTCCAAGGGGGGAATGTAGCAAGAGCTCCCATCGTCATAAAACAGTGTCAAAACCCAAAACCCCAACGCGAACTTGTAAAGGTTTTTCACACTCACTGAGTCACACAGTGAATGTTGAACCTGCAAAAGCGATGATGCTGAATACAAGGGTTTTAGGCCACGCGACAAACAAAACCCAACCGCCTCCTCTATTTTTTAGCCAACATTTTATTTTATTTTAATAATATATTATTATTGTGCTCCGAAAAATAGTATACTACACTACTAGTAGTAGACAAATTCTATGGTGCCCCGGAAAAAAATACTCTCTCTTTAAATTATTCGTTGATTGAATGAACTAAATATATTGAACGGCGACGGTTTTTTTGTTTTTAAAACTTTGAACGCTGTCATCGGAAAGATGGAAAAAATAATTAGGATTTTTTTAGAAAAATTGTATATTTATTAAAAAGGAGAAAATAACGATTTTTTAATGTTTCCCTTAATGATTTCCTTACTAAATATATATTGTATATTTATAAAAAGTATGAAATAAAGTTTTTTAATGATTCCCTTAATGTTTTTTTCTCTCTAAATATATATTATATATTTATTAAAAAAAAGTAGGAAATAATTTTTTCTAATGTTTCCCTTAATGCTTTAGTTTCCTAAATATATGTTATATATATATATATATATATATA
>JBBPBP010009777.1:68498307-68517126 GCA_037974735.1 Cicer chorassanicum | reverse complement strand
ATCTTCTATAAGAATATTTAGATATATTATTTTCAATTATCTTCCTTTACTAAATATCTTAAATTGAATTTTCTTCTTTTTTTACGTTTGTTTTCTTCATTTTATTTTAATTGTAATTCTTATCTATATATTTCTTGAATGAAACCAAATTTACTGTTGATTTGAATTATTCTTTATTTGAATTTATCTCTTTTTGGTCAACTTCTTTGTAAGGTGTTGGTTCAATTGTTGAAACATCGTTTTTTTTTACTTGTTAAGTGATTCTTCAGGTACATCTTTCACTATAAAAATAACATTAATTTGTGGTTAACTTTTAAAATAATTTGTGCCCCTAAAAAAATCCTCACAAATTATTAACCAAAAAAACATTCACAAATATTAAAATTCAGATCGTTTATTGTATTAGTGGCTAAAAAAGCCCTAACAAATCAAAAATAATTTTTTTGACTAATTCTAACTTTTGTGACGGTCAATGGTTGGAGGGAAAAATTATTTGAATTTGTGGTTGCCAACACCCTCCGATTTGATTGATTTGAAATATTTGTGTATCACTCTATCGTTCTTTCTCTCATTTCTTACTTCTAACTTATCTATAAATTTTCTCTCTACTTTCTCTTCAAATTTTCTCTCTATACATATTTTTTCCTAACTTTTATTTTATAGTTTGTATGATATGATTTATTTATTTTGAAATATTTTACTTTGTATGGTAATAATAATATAATTAATTATTGATAATTTAATTAATATTAATATTAAAATTATATTTTTATTTTTATATATTATTTTATTTAAAATTTTATTTTATTTTTTAAAATTATATTAATATTAATTATATATATATATATATATATTATATTTTGTTAATATTAATTTTGAATTTTATAAAATTATTATTTTTTAATAAAGTTACCTATTTGTGGCGGCCTAAACAACCACAAACTGTACCTTTTTTGTTTTACCAGACTTTAGTCTTACAAACGGTAACAAAAAAATCAGTCATTGTAACTGTTTTGATGCCACAAAGTTTTGTGACTGAATTATTTGTGGCCATTTTTTCTCCGGGATTTTGGGCACTGCAAAAGATTGTTATTCTTGTAGTGTTTATTCTTCTCTTTGACATAAATTTTCTTCAAAATACATACATTTTCATGGTCTTTTTTGAATTCATATTCTTCATTTTCCCTCTTATTTACGCCAATTAATAAGTTCATTCTTCGTCAAATCTTAAGTAAAAGTTTTGTATTTCCTCTAAATTGTGATAATTTATTTGTTGTTTCAATCACTAATCACCTAATTTTGTATTTGACTCATCTAAAGTAAGAAATTGATGAAGTGCATGTACCAATGATTGACATTATAACCACCTATGAATCTATGATTGGTCATGCATGTTCAAAAAATTATAACTATTCATTTGATGATCAATAGTTGATATTATTTATTTTATTCTCCAAAATGAATTGTTCATTTTAGAAAAGACAAATTCTATAATTTTTATATTCAAGTAACACTTTCTCTAACTGACCAACACTTACAAGACAAACACATGATATAATAAATGTATTTTGTATATATCACATCCTATACTTATTCAAATCTCTATGACTCTAATCATATTTATTTTTATTCTATCATGTGCACTAAACAAACCCTTTAATAGATAAGAAAATTCAATGTGGTACTTGACCAATAATCGAGACACTAGGACTCTCACCTAGTAATAGATAAGTCTTTTGCATTGAACTTATTAATTAAGTCACGACAATTGGTACTTTAATTTAGAATAGAAGAGATAAAAGAGAAACTCATAGCTTAAGTAACACGTAAATTAATGAGTTTTGATATCTTACTCTATTTTTATATATATCCTTGATTGTGAATGAAGTAGCAGCGGTCATGCCAATTGCTAAACATTCTGATCACTGAATAAAAGCACACATCACATCACAACATACAGTTAATAATCAGTTGCGATTTACCGTAATTAATACATGACATACGGTTTCATCGAAGATATGATGTTTACCAACATTACATACAATTAAAAACAGCAAGAGTGAATAATATAAATCTTAAAGAGCAGTAGTTGATATATAATTAGTCATATTTTTATTGGAAAGTGATTGTGGTATTTGAATTGTGTGTACTCTCTCACTAGAACTAGAAAAGTAAAGGGTAAGTAGTGAGATCAGAGGCAGGTGCTCCAGCTCCTCCGCTATGGGCATTAGGATGAGTAGGTTGTAAGGTCAATGCAAACATGCGTGGTCCTAAATTTGAGAATCCGATCACTGACTCATACTCCCCTCCATTGTCCATCAATTCATACCTTGGATCTTCCCCTCTTGCATCCTATATATACTTTAATAATCAATCAATCAAATCAACTTATATTTCTTTTAATTCACTTCATTTCATTATACTTACCAAGTCACGCAGGAGTCTGTTGTGCACCTCTCTCTCGTTATTAAACTACACAAATTTAAAATACATTCAATTTCAGCATTCAAATCAAATCAACCAACTATATATACAACAAACAAGTCATTATAACCAATTTTACCTTCTTCCTTTGAGTGTCAATCTGAGTTGTTATCCCCTTATACTGTCATACATTTGTAGTAACGAACTCGTTAGCAATTGCATATCAAATGAGAAAGATATATATATATATATTTCATTCAATTTTAAATAAAAACAAAAATTAATAATTTTTTATATATATATTTAGTTCAAATTTTCCATCAAATATATAAAAAATTTACGAGACCAGAGTAGTACTGTGACTATAAACAAAAAAACTATATTAAAATTTTCAATCCACATAGGATCTATATGCCCATAATATAAATTGATGTTGTAGAGTAACTCCAGATCAACCAACTATTTTACAATAAATTAAAATAACATCTGTACAATATTTGAGTTGTTACAAGAAAGAATTATTAGAGCAGCAATAGAAATTAAACAGTTTCCAAGGATGTTTTATTGTAGTGGTCCTTTGTGAGATGTGATGAGAATGGCACTACAACAGGATTTTGAGGGGGAGCCGGGGAAGGGCAGGGCCAGGGAGTCCATCACTTCGTCCCCATATTTCACTATTCCCCATGCTCATCTTTCATATGTTCTTATAATTCGTATATGGTGGATTTGCATATTGCAACCCATAGCAAATCTCTAGAGGGCTCTCCAATGCACCCAAACAAGGCATGCAATTAATGCAAAAGAAGGAAGCGGTCCCCAATTTTGAGCTAAATGTTGTACGGAATATGTTAATTTGCTTCTAATAAATAACATTTTATCTCCTTCATTTTTATTTTTATTTTATGAATTAGAGGGGTGGAAGTCGAAAAAACAAAATATTAAAATTAATCGAGGAATAAATACTTCAGCTAAATTAGCTAACAATAAATGATCATCGATAGTTGGACAAGACTCATAAAACATCAATTGAAAATTCATATCACATTTGGTGTTGGCTAAGTAGTGCGTACAATAATTTCGTAGGTTATTCTCACATCTTTCAAGGTTTTCTAAATTGGTTAATTCAGAAGTGTATTTTGATAAATAAAAAATATATTCAGATTGATTAATTTTGAAATGCAGTTCAGAGACTTTTAAAAAAATAAATGTGAGAAAAGAAACTATCCAATAATTTTACACACAGGAAGAGTGTTAAAAATTCATTTCCCATCTCAAGTAAACCATTAAAATCTTTGAACCTACCTTCAACCTTTAGAAGACTCAATTTCTCATATCTTTTAAGAATAGGTGATTGTTCATTCAGTGCTATATATTTGCTTATTTTTCCAACTTTTTTATCATATCTTAGTTTTCTACATAGTAAAATTGAGTAAAATACACTACTGGATTTGTAACTTTCGCTAATATATTTAAGGATGGATGATCAAAGAGATGAGCAATCTTTGTAGGAATATTTTGCCACACCCGGCTCATCCTACTACTTCCCCGTTGAAGACAACTATCCCACCAGAGGAAGCTCCACCCAACAAGCACCACCACTATAGGGGTTGTAGAAATCACCGGAGTGGTCATCTTCGCCTCCTCTTAGTCTAACGACAATCTCTAGTATATTTGAAAATCACTTGCCAAGGATATCTAGGGCGTCGAAAACACTCTTCATTTATTATTATTTTTATATTATGTAAATGTTATCATATTTTTTATTCTTTCATATCTTTGAAAATAAAAAAATAAAATTTTATGAATTTAATTTGTATGCATTGTCATATTAGAAATTTTATATTTTCAACAAATCACAATTAATCATACAAATAATTTTAAAAATAGTTATGAATAAATTTTGTAAATATCTTATAATTATGATGATTGAGAACATATAAAAATTTTAATATGAATTAAAGTCTAACTTTTACTTTGACAAATATGAAGGAAAAAAGTTTTTTTTTTTAAATCAAATATCCTTAACCGTCACAGACAGCTCTCCATAAACTCATAATTTTTCAATTTGGATTCAATTAAAACCAATTGAAATGGTTGAACAGCTTTTGAAAATTAAAAGACAAGTTATAATTAAAATTAAAACAAGGAAAAAGTTATTAATATAAATTATTGTTAAATGTTTAGTCTTGCTTTGAATGTTATTAATTATTCATATATTCATGGCAAAGGAATGAAATGTAATAGAGAGTGGTATTGCTCAGATTTAAAAAAAAAATGAAATATAACTTCATTTTTTTTTCTTTAAAATCTACTCTTTTTCTTTAAAGCAATCCAATATAATCCCTTTTTTCTTAATGGCAAAATGATGATTATTTTATGAATGATGGACATACTCCCAAAAGTCCTTTTTGTAAGGAGTATATGTTGCTTTGGGACTTCAAGAAATTAACAAACACATTGTAATAATATGTTAACTATTTTATAAAATTTAAACCAATTAAGTTCTATGTCTCTGGATAGGAAGCTCAAGCTAGCACACGCTGAATCAAATATATTTGGGCGTGTGTGTTTTACTAAAATTTTAATATATAATGCATTTATCTAAAATCTAAATTGATAAATAAAGCTATAAAAAATAGGACCATATAATAATAATAATAATAATAATAATAATAATAATAATAATAATAATAATAATAATAATAATAATAATAATAATAATAATAATAATAATAATCTAACCTTACGCTCACGAATAACCTTGACGGCCTTCTCCATTTCTTCCTCAAGTAGCCTCAACTCTTCCATACTCAGATCGTTCAGACAATCTCCCATCCTCTGCCTATTCAATAATATAATTAAATTAATTAAATATGCATATTTATTATTAATTAATTTCACCAAACATATTTGAGATACATATACCTAATCTCCTTGCGAAGATTCCTATTCACATCTTTCAGTTTCTTCAAGTTCTCTTGCATATTCTACAACCCAAAATAAATTAAGTTTCTTTCTATATACAAAAAAATAAAATTGAAATTGGATCTAAAGTGAAGGACCTCATAATGAGAGTTCCACAGATCAGTTCCAACCGTCATCTGATACTGATCGAAAAACTGCTTAGTTCTGTAAAAATAAAGACAATAATATTTTTTTAGAAATAAAAAAAAAATAAAAATGAAAAGGGTATAGGGTTAGAGAAATGAATGAAAAACGTACGAGGTGGAAGGGCTAATGTACTCATGAAGTTTACCGGTGCTTGAAAACATAATAATAGAAACCTTAGCATCACAAAGAACAGTGAGTTCATTAGCCTTCTTGAAAAGACCATTTCTTCGTTTTGAATAAGTGACCTGTCGATTTGTCGTGTTCTCAATCCTCTTGATCTGGATCTTTCCACGAGCCATATATGTCGATGATCTCTTAATATAATTAACCTACCTTATTACTTTTCTCTCTTCCTACTTCCTATAATACCCTCTCTCTCTCTATATATGCGTCTGGGTTTGCAAGCAATCACAGACAAGCAAGGGAAATAAAAAGATAAAGTTGCAAGATGTATTGCCTATAATGGAAACCACTTTGCCAAATTAGAGAAAGTCTTTGCAGGGTTTGTTATAAATGTCTTTGTGGCTTTTCTTGTTTCATAGTTAACGACGTTTCATGTGGGTGACTGGGGACCCTACCTTTCCGTTACACTCCGTCATACATTTCGTTAACCATTTTTCTTCATCCTTCCACACCAACTCAAATTACTGTCTTCTCCTTTACACCTGTATAGGTATATATCATCCAGAAGTTAGGGTTTCATCATATAGTTGCATTATGCGACGAGTGTTTGATTGTTTTGGCGCCACCATATATTCATACTAAAAAACAAAATAAATGTTTTACTGATATAGTTTCATGTTGTTTAATTACATTTTTTTTTTGTCTTAAATATATGGTAACTCATTTGTCTGAGTTGAACTATAACTTATAGTGTAGTTATATAACTTTTATTTTATTTTATTAAAATATGAAGAAAAAATATATATTAATTAATAATTATCAAATTCATTAAAATTGATAAAAAGTACAAACAAATATTAATTTTTTATATAAAAGTTGACTAGAGTTGCTAGTAATATTTGAAAAATGTTACCAAGTGTCACCAATTAATCGATATAGCTAGTCCACATTTTTTGAGTACGTTTTCTCTAACTTCCATTCTAATTTTGATATAGGTATTACTATTAATTGACCTACCTTTTAAAATCTATGCATATTCGTCATTAGGCATAAATAGGACCTCTATTCATAATTCAGTGTACCAAATCCAAAAATAAAGATAAGAAAATCGTCCAAATAGTTCGTACCCGCATTAGAACTAAATTGATCGTTAGAAAAAAACGCTGAAAAAATATAAATTATGTCGATTAATTAGTCATACGTGAATATTACTAACAACCCTAATAATATTTATTAATGAATTTTAGAATTATTAGTTAATATTTCTTTTAATAAAAATAAATAAATAACTACACTACATGGTCGCCCTTTGAATGTACAACAACAACAACATAAATATTAACAACACAAGGCTGCCTTTGCATACGATGGTGTTCCTTATGAAGTCACTTTTACAAAAAAAACTTCAATTGAAAAATAAGGATAAAATAGTGTATATTTTTTAAAAGGAGGTTTTAGTGGTTTTCTTATAAAAAAAAATGGTTATTAAAGAAAAAAAAAACCAAGACTGACATAGTAGTATCTTTCTGTTTTTCACCGCAAAAAGTATCTTGAAACACGATAATTATACATGTGTTGCAGATCCAAACTAGCATTTAATGAATGTGACTTAATCAAAAATAAAAAAGAATTAAAGATTATGTACTACAACAATTTTATATTGACATTCACAGTATTTTACCACACCATTTAACTTGTATATGATTAATTTGAAATTAATAGTGTAACAAAGAAATAAAGTGATTTTTGATTGAATCTTAACGTAAAATTGTTTTAACGTACAATATATAACCATTAAACTTAAAACAAAATAAATGCGATCCATTAGAAAATAATTATAACAACGCCTTACTACTTATGCAGTGACATATCCAATTACTTTATTTTTGTAAGCACTTTTTAATGTACATGTCTAAAGTTTTTCAAGTAAGCACTTGCAATGTAAACTTTTATATGATATAGGCTTTTATGTCATAATCTCCTAAATAAATCATGTATTCATAGTCGCATTTTGTGTTTGTTATACATTAATTGGAGATGAGAACCAGCAACACATGTCGATAAAACTAATACTCTTTTTATTTGGATGTAATTAATGAATGCACAATTTTTAGAATTGGACCACATAAAGAAAATAGGATCAATATAAAATAGTAGAACTCACCTGAATTTCAAAAATAAATAAAGAGCGTCAAAGAAAGAATATTGTTGGTAGCCCTTCTCTTCTATGATACTCTTTATTTATTTTTTTTTATTAACTTTAGTTATTAATTGTTATTTTTAATTTTTGTTTTATTGAATATGCTGAATAAAAACAATTATCTAAAATCTAATGGATTTTATCATTTTATTTGAGATGATCCAATGAATTTAGAAAAATGAATTCATGAATTTCTAATTATCTTTTGTATCAACTAGATGGATTGGATAAAATTCATAATTTTTTTGCGGTACAATAGATAGATTGGATTGATGTCATCATGTCAACAAATGAATCCTTTTACTACTCCTAATTTATTACAAATAATAAAAATATTAATTTTTTCTCTCACTTTATTAACTGTACTTTAGAAAATTTAAATCCATAATAATACACACATTCAAGAACCAAAAAAGAAAAAGAAAAAACCTTCACATCTCCCCTATGGAATTGGACAAACCCAACCTTCGAGAGTTAGCAAAAGATACAGCAGAGGAGCCCAAAATACAGCCTGAAAAGGCCCAACTACCCAGCAAGAGGCATATAAGGATGCGAAAAATTTTCCCTGTACCCCCATTATTTGACCTGTACCCCCAAATTTTTTTCAAAATGCTAAAATTGCCCTCCAACTAATTGCCAAAAATTAAGAGTAATTTTTTTTTTACTATTTCGTCAAGGTGAAAAAAGTAGTCCGGTTAAACACAATTGTGCGAAAATTTCCGGAAACCATTTACGAAGCTTTCCGGTACACAAGACTATACCGGAAACCTTCTTTTCAACCTATCCGGTACATATCAAAAATTTGAAAATTTCCGGAAACCTTAATTCAAGCTATCCGGTACACAACACTGTTCCGGAAACCTATATTCAAAGGTATCCGGTACACAAAATTTTTTTTTGATTTTTTTTTTTAGGTTTTTTGAATTCTATTAATTTTTAAAAATGTTAACAGATATGGATCAAATGCTACCATTATTGGATAAACCACACGTCGATACAACAAATATTTTTGAGACGGATCAGGTATGAATAATTTTAATTAATATTAATATTGTAAAAATATATTATGGTTATTATTTATAATTAATTTTATTTCAGATATTTCTTACAAGAGACGCTGTTGTGAAGTGGACTAAAGAAATGGTATCAAAAATAAAGTTACTGTTATTATCAGAAGATCCGATATAGAGACAGGAGAGAAAGGAAGGAGAAATAAGTTAATATTAGGTTGCGACAAAGGAGGAAAATACAAGTATGCTGCTAGCTCAACTCGAAGTTCAACAAAAAAGTGTGATTGTCCTTTCAAACTTAGATGAAAACCATTAAAAGATGGTTCAGGATGGACAATTAAAGTAATTTGTGGAGTTCACAACCATGAATTACCTGATACTTTGGAGGGGCATGCATTTGTTGGACGTTTAGATGAAGAAGAAAAAAAGCATGTTCAGGACTTAACAAAATATAATGTTGCACCAAGACACATATTGCTCTCATTGCAAGACCGAGATAAGAACAATGTTACCAAGATCTCACAAATTTATAAGCAGAGGAGTATGATTCGTTTGCATGTGAGAGGTAATAGAACAGAGATGCAACATTTATTCAAGTTAATTGAAGATGCAAAATATGTGTGTTGGAATAGAAAACGTGAAGACTCAGATGTTATGAGAGATATTTTTTGGGCGCATCCAGATTCAGTGAAGTTGTTGAATTTGTTTCCGATTGTGTTGATTATGGACAGTACCTACAAAACCAATAAATACAGGATGCCATTACTTGAAATTGTTGGTATGACATCAACAGAGATGACATTTGTAGTTGGATTTGCTTATTTGGAATCTGAGCGGGAAGAAAACTTTTGTTGGGCTTTAGAGAGGCTAAAAGAACTGTTTGTCACACAAAACAAATTTCCTAAAGTAATTGTGACTGACAGAGATCTTGCGTTGATGAATGCAGTTGGCATTGTATTTCCACATGCTGTTAATTTGCTTTGTCGATTTCATATCAACAAAAATGTTGGAGCAAAATGCAAGCAATATGTCTTAAAGGATAGACAAGAGTTAGTATTGAATATGTGGCAAGACATTATGTATTGTAGTGATGAAAAAGAGTATTTAATGCGCCTGCAAATGTTTGAGCAATCATGTGTCGATAATATGGTGTTTGTTGACTACGTGAAAGACACTTGGTTGACTCCTCATAAAGAAAGGTTTGTTGAAGCATGGACAAATCAAGTAATGCATATGGGGAACACAACGAGTAACAGGTATGTCATTCGACTCTAAAAATTTGATTTTTTAATTATATTATATATTGTTGGATTGCTCAATTGTGACAATTTACATGTAATGACAGAGTTGAGTCAGCTCATTGGAAACTGAAGTTAATGTTGGAACACAGCATGGGTGACTTGTGCAAATGTTGGGAAGCTATGAACAATATGATAAGATTGCAACATAAAAAAATCAGAGGCTCATTTCAGAAAAGTTTCTATGACGAAGATCATGAACACAGCAGTCCATTTTATCATAGATTGAATACATTTGTATCAAGAGAAGCTCTAACACGTATTGCTGTACAATTTGAGAAAGTTGAATGGGTAGGTACTGATTCATCTGTATGTGGGTGCTCTCTTAGAAGTACATACGGGTTACCATGTGTTTGTGAATTGGCACAATATAAATTGATGGGTGAACCAATTCCTCTAGATTCTGTGGATATTCAATGGAGAAAATTAAGCATGGAATGTGAACTTACCCAAGACACAGAAGATGGATCAGAGTTGGATATGTCTACAGAGATGAATGCATTATGGAAACGCTTTCGATCACTCGATGTTATAGGAAAACGAGTGTTGAAGAGTAAGGTGCGTGAACTTGCTTTTCCAACTACAAGTTCGATGTGTCCACCACCTGAAAAAGTTAAAACAAAAGGTCGAGTGAAGAAGAGTAAGGGTAAGAAGCCGGATGGATATGATGTATATCGAGACCCTTCTTACTTTGAGCATGTTAATGCAACATATTGTGAAGATCCTGGTTCACAACCATCTCAGTCATCAAAGAAGAGACAACTCTCTCAATCAAAGAAACAACCCTCTCAATCATCTCAATCCTCAAAGTATAAGTTGTGGAAACAGTTTCCCGAAATTATTCTGCCATACATTGATGACATATTTGATGTGGCAGCGGATGGAAATTGTGGTTTTCGCGCTATTGCATTATTGCTTGGATATGGTGAGGAGTCTTGGTCTTTGGTCCGCAATAGTTTGGATCAAGAGATTGCTTCGCATGTAACTCCATATGATAGGCTATTCACAGGACGAATTAGAGAAGTAAGAGATTCGCTGAAGATATCAAGCTTAGGTTTTCAACCTGCAGAGAAATGGTTGTCCATACCTGATATGGGTTACGTGATAGCGACAACATATAATGTTATTCTCGTCACGTTTGGTCAAACATTCTCAATGACTTTCTTTCCTATGAGGGGTTCACACTCAGGAACAACAACAAATGATCGTATCATATGTATTGGTTTTGTTAATGGAAATCATTGGGTTCCGGTAAGATTGTCTAACTTTTTATGTATTCATTTTTTGTTAATTTTATGTATTCGTTAGAGTTAATTTTTTTTATGAATTAATTTTAAAATAATCAAACGATCTTATTTTGCAGTTAAAGATGAAAGATGGATTTCCACTGCCCGATATTGCACCAGGTTGGAAGAATTATCGCAGTAATGAAGCAACTTCTTGGGCAATTGCATATACATGGCGTCTACAACATTGGGGCTATTTATTAAGTCATTTGCCACGTGTTACACAAAATCCACCTATAGAATCTGTAGATGCAATGTCATTAGATGAAGCTTAATGCTTTAAAACTGTTACAAAATAACTTGTTATTATTTAATTTTATATTTTACGTTAGTGTCTTCGCTCTATTTCAATTTGTTATTATTAACGTATAGTGTTTATAACAGAAATTCAACATAAATTAAACAACATAAAGTGGATATAACAGAAGTTCAAAATAAAGTGGATATGAAAACAAACTAGAATAAAGTGTTTATAACAGAAGTTCAAAATAAACTAAACGACATTACAACCCATAGATGTTCAAAAGCATAATGTAAACAACCCATCTGTCATTCACGACGCGTTAAATACAAAGCTTTCCAAAAAGACTTATACAACTCATCATCTGGAGTAGCTTCAACTTCATTCAGCCCCTGCTGTATTAGATCACCAACCTGCTGTAGTCTAGACCGATGCTGTGAAGTAGAACCACCTGCAGCAGTGGTCGGGACAACATAATCTGGTACATGGGGTACACCATCTGGTACCTGGGGCGCACCATCTGGTCGCACAAGCAATGGGTGAGACACCTGATAAAACCACTCCAAATATCCCTCAACACACTCAGATGGATACGTAACTGGACGAATCTTTTGCGATATGTTTGCGATTGACGTCACGTATCCCAACCATTCTACGTGAGCATCAAATAATCTAGGAGGATTCGGAGGTGGCAGAGATGGTATGTGTTGGATATATCCAAATTGCCTCAAACACCTCTCTGGCAGATATTTCACTATGGTGTTGCATAATCTGAGGTGACCAGTATATAGCATGATATCATCAAACGGAATGACACTCCTGTGATTCTCCCATGGTCTCCATATAACATCCGCAGGTGTCAATTCGTCGATGACGCGTCTGTACTCGTGGAGCTTATGCTTGGCCTGTTTGTAGCACCATCTATTCATTCGCGCATAACATTCCGCGTTAGCACCCTGGTCACCTCTATTACAAATATTTGGAAAATATTCGTAAATCCAACACTGTTGCAAAAAAGAAAAAAAATTAATGATAATCAAACTAATATAATAAGTAATAATAAACATAAAAAATAAATGATAAATACACATATGTATATAAATAAATGATATACATATAAATAAGCTAAAAAAATAAATAAATAAATAAATGATAACCAACTAAATAAACATAAAAAATAAATATATAAATAAAGTAAACATATAAATTAAATAAATAGATAAATGATCAATTTAATTAAATAAAGATAACAATAAAAATAAAAATAAATAAATAAATCATACCTGAAGCAGCGTCATATATCCAGCTAGCTGTTTCGTGTCATAACAGCAGGCATCAGAGAGGTAGTCATATAGGACTACGAGTGCAGCAGTACCCCATGAGTATCTATCTGTACCGTCTAAATCTCTGAATAGAGGAAGGTACTTCGCATCAACTAGAGTATGACTCTTATCAGCGAAAATAGTACTCCCTACTAAATTCAGCAGATACGCCCGAGCAGCACAGTCAAATCTCTCTGCTCCACATTGCCTTGCGAAGACCTCTTTCAACCAATCCAATCGATAATGCGCACCTCTGGTCTTCTTAGTCTCCTCCCAAATCTCTTCCGCCGACACCCCTAATAACGTCATGGCCAGATTGCATGTCGTTACTCTATCTACATCGGGTGGATTATAGAACTCACCCCTAATAGGCAACCCCAGCAGATTGGCAACATCATCTAGAGTAATCGTCATTTCACCAAATGGCATGTGAAATGACGATGTCTCAGAATGCCCTTTTTCCACAAACGCAGATAAGAGGGCGTTGTCAGTCATCTTCAAACTACCCCTCTGTAATGGGTTCAGACCTGACAAATTCACCCAATTCTCTATGGGTCGCGGAAGTACCGGCGGAGTAAATTGCTGCATTTTCTTTCCATGCGCAACAATTTTCAGCAATGGTCGCTCCTGTATACAAACAAAATAAATTACATTATAATTAAATATAGAATAAATTAATTTAAATAACAAAATAAATAACATTATAATTTAAATGAATTATAAATAAATTAATTATTTTAACATACCTCACCAAACCATAATCTAGCTGACACATGATGAGAGTACCGTGTAAGGACCGATAAATCATAAGGTCCACCAGGATACTGTGTGACCTCATCATGTCCATGATCTCCATCATGCTCCTCCTCCATATGCTCTCCCTCCTGAGCAGGTGCAGCCTCTTCCTGCTCATGCACATCGACCTGCTCATGTACTATAGGAGACTCGTCCTCATGCACTACAGGAGGCAGCTCCTGATGATACACAACCACATCATCCTCCTCATCTTCAACTATCATTCGTCTTCTTCTCCTTGACGTTGTCGGTCGAATCTTCTCTGGAGGATTCATCGGGGATGATGTAGAAGCATCAGTGTCACGCGTAATTCTGATGATTTTCCCGTCTCTTCCTCGTGCGCCCACTGAAAAATTAAAAACAAATAAATCACAGTTAGTTAAAAACTGAATTAAATTTTTTTTAAAAATAAAAAATAAAAAAATTAGTGCAATTTCCGGATATCTTGGTTGGCAAGGTTTCCGGAAATTTTGAAGGCCATGCAGTGTACCGGAGAGCTTGACACTATAGGTATCCGGTAGGTTAAAATGAAAATGGTATGTACCGGGGAGCTTAAAACAAGGTATCCGGGAGTTTTCAAAAAAAATTTACGTACCGGATAGCTTAAAAAAAGGTATCCGGAAGTTTTCAAAAATAAGTTGTGTACCGGATAGCTTGTTCAAAGGTGTCCGGGGTAGTTTTTTGTGTACCGGATACCATGGAGTCAAGGTCTCCGGAAATTTGGAAATTTTTTTCTTACTTTTTGTACCGGAGATGTGGATTGTCCAAATGATAAATTTTTTTTACTTTTATTATATAAAGGAGGGCAAAGTGGTCATTTCCTGACTATTTTGGGGGTACAAGTCTAATTGGAGGGTATGAGGTAAAATTTTCTAAGGATGCGTGATTAGGGAAAATTTTATCCCCTACCCCCACAATGACGCCCCAACCCTTACAAATCCTCCGATGATTAACATTTGTCTAACTTAAAACAAAATATGAATTCTCCTAGTCAACAATATTTAAAATATGTTTAAAAAATTCAAATTTAAATTTTAGAATATAAATCTATTTTAAAATTTTTAATTTTCGAAATACAAAAGTGTTCTAAAAATTTAAAAAAATTAATTTTTTCACTAAAATTTAAAACTTTTTAATTATAATTGTGTTTTAAAAAATATAATTTAATTTTTTTTAAATACAAATGTTTCTCAAGACAAAAAAATTTGAAATTTTCTATATAACTTAAATCTGTTTCACATGACCACTGCCACTAGGGTCGATAATGGGTCTATGCAGACAAACCAACTACACATAATTTAATTTTTTTTATTTTTTTAAGAGTATTATCGACCTCAAAAAATATTAAATAAAAATTCAATTTACACTATAGGACCCAAAAATAAAATAAATAAAAAAGGTCCATATTTCAGAAGAAGAAAAAATATTCAGATTTTTTGTTAAAACAAAATAGAATTAAGATTTTAATGTTATTGATATTATTCACCTTATATACAATATAAATACATAATGATTTTTAGTGTTTTTAATTAAGAATCTAAATTTTAGGATTAAAATATAACCTCTAAAATATTTTAAAGAGTGCTAATAACCACTGTGTTTGAAATTTCCTATATTACTAACTCTCTTTTTAATTTCTCTTACATTCTTCCTTTAGGACCGCTCGGAAGGTGTTCTCATAATTTATTAATTGTATCACATGACCACTTTTCGCCATTATATTACACATATATGGAGGAGACTTATTGGAGTAAATCTCAATGGAATGTAAATTTATATATATTGGGTGCATTTATTTGAGTTTAAATAAAAATAATTTTTGTTTTAAATAATTTAGAATTTTTTTTAAAAAATAAATTTTTAACTCCCGTTTGTTTACTATTATAAAAATGATTTTTTTTAAATGATTTTTAATCTGTTTGTATACAATTTTTTAAAAATGATTTTTTTTAAACTATAATGACCATAGCTAGACACATCTTAAAATTTGATCAATGTAATTGAGTACTCCTAAAAAACCAATAAATAAACACACACAACCAAAAGACAACGATGTAGAAAAATCGAAAAAGAGAACAAAACTTACTCGATGAAAACCTAGATGAGGGTCGCATGTAATGAGAAAACTAACAACGTCGTCGAAAAAAGAAAAAATGGCCATTTCGGGAAAGAGATGATAAAACTGACAAAGTCGTGTAAAGAGAAAAAAAAATGACCACGACGTAAAAGAGAAAAACGCAACTAATGAATTGATGTAAACTGATATATAAAAACTTATTAAAAATGCTAGAGACAACTATTTTTCATTTTTCATTTTTAGCCAAAAAATAAATTCTTTAAATATTTTTTTATAAAATATAAAACAAACACTCTTAAAACCTTAAAAAATAATTTTTAACTTGAAAAAATAGATATTTTTCATAAAAAAATCTAAAACAAACTCACCATTTAAATACGAGTGAAATTGAAACTGACACGGCTGCTAATTCTTTAATATGATGTTATTATTTTATTCCCTTGCAATTAAAAATATAAATTGTCAACGTTGTTTATTAATTAATGAATGTATTTCCTTGCTTTCTTTGGACATCAGCAGCAAACAAATTCGTCGTAGGTATTTATATATATAAATATTTATTAAAATAATAATATTTGATGAAATAACCACTTATGACTATTTATATATGATATAAATAATATTAATTATTAATTTGATTATGATTAATATCACTTATTTTATTGTGTAAAGTGAATTATTTATTTAGAGTAGTCATAGCTTCCAAGAAAATTGCTTAAAAAATGCTAGTATATCTGCATTTGATCAATTTAATTGACTAAAAACTTCAATATCGTAACACAGCTACCTAATCCTTTTGATATTGACATGCCTAATTTTGTTTATGTTTTTGCCATATTTTTACTCCAAAAATATAAACTCCACGATGCTCAATGATCTGCCCATCATTTCACAGGAATAATCAAATACGGTGCACATGTTGTCCTATTAATTAAGTATGGAGCCATTTGCTTTTTTTTTTTAATTTTTTTTATTGTGCTTAAAGTCAATACACTATTGAAATAAGATTGCAATTGATAATAGTTTATAGATAACTGATTTAATGAAATATATGATTATAATTAGATGAAAATATAAAATTTTTTACACTGTTATCATATGTCATTTTTCTCTTAGAACAATATTATTTAATTTATTTTAATTTAAAGATTAAGTAACCTTCATTGGCTGCTTTCATTTGCGTCTAAACTTATAAAATAATGGCCTACTGATCTGGCTTGATTTGATAAAAATGTTTGCGACTGCTAAATTAAAATCAGAGAACTAAATAAGGAATATTGCAGCAAGTGGCAACGCCGTCAAATGTAATTAACAATCATTGCTTGTCCAAATTCGCTTTCTCATGCTGTGGGGCGCCTTGTTATTTAATTTTCAAAGAAGAATAAAACGAAATATTAGGAGCCAAATGCATTCACAAAAGGAGAAAAGCAACCATAATAAGTTAATTTGTGGCTGCATTTGGCAGCCATAAATAAGTCAGTCTCAAAGATTTGTGGCGGCCAAAAAATTCAATTTTTTTTGTCGTGGCTTAAGCCTCACAAAATTGTGACGGAAAACCCCGCCACAAAAGACTAAAAATTTAGTACATTAAGCATCTCTGAGGGCAAAGATTGCCACAAAAGGTGTCCTTTGTGAAGGCTTAGGCTGCCACAAAGGATGACATGGCATAAAATAATCAGTTTGTGAGGGCTTTGGCCGCCACAAACTGTCCCTTTTGAAGGGCTTAGGCCGCCACAAATGTGTGACTTTATTAATTTTTTTTTATAAAATTAAAAATTAATATTAAAAAATGATATTATATATAAAAAATTAATATTAATATAATTTAAAAATTAAAAATTAAAAAATTAAATTTAAAATAAATATTATATATCAATAAATTATATATATCAAACAAAATAAATTATATTCAATTTAAAATAAATATTATATATTAATAAATTATATAAAATTATAAATTTAAATTATATATACCAAACAAAATAAAACATTTCAAAATTAATAAATTATGTCATACAAGCAAAAAATTAAATATACCATAATTAAATAATAATGTATAATAAATTCATACAAACCAAAAAGAAAAATAGCAAATATTATTAAAATACATCAATCATCATAGTAATTCTTTTGATCATTAGCTCCACTCCCTCCATCATTATTTGATTGAATATTACCCGACGACAAAAGTCTCTCAAAAGTATTATTAATTGATGTTGGAGACAACATGATTTGAAATTGCATTTTATCTTCAAGTACACCACCACTAGTTGCTGCTGTTGTTTGATCAAGCCAGCTGTTGACATAGTTGGTCGGTATGGAGCTTGATCTGCTTGAGGTTAAGGAAGATGCTTTGAAAATGACGGAACATACTGATAATAATTAAAATATTGTTGTTGCTGAAACATTGGTTGCTACTGTTGTTGCTTCCTGAAAAATTTATACCATACATACATATATATATATTCTGAAAATTAAATAAATTTTACATGATCATTAATAAGATCGATGTTTTATATATAAATTGTTTTATTTTTCAAAAGCATTATATATATTGTTGTTAACATCTACAAATTACTAAATAATAAATTATGACGTACTTTATATATCAATTAAGTGAGCATTTACAAATAATATAATATATCGTAATAGAGACTATATATATATAAATTAAAATAAAATTTTAAATGATATTTAATGAATTTTTTCATAAATTAAGTCCTTATAAACAAAAATAGAGACCGTAAAAGTATATAAATTTTTTGTACGAACTCAACTACAACTCTTTATAATAATTAACAACAAATCTCATTAATTTTAATAATGTTTTTATTATGTTTCAAATTTTTATTTATCATATACTATGTAAGCAACATAATTTTTTGTTTTTTTGGGACAAATCTACCAACATTTCAAATGATGAACTTTTTAT
>JBBPBP010009777.1:68465145-68497888 GCA_037974735.1 Cicer chorassanicum | reverse complement strand
TAATAAAATTATATTTTACTAACATAATAAATCATAATACCAACAATAACTATAATAAACAATAGCACTCCATCAACTATTAACAAATAACTACATTTTAATTAGAGTATAAATTTTACAAATTTAATATTTTACTAGTAATTTGTTTAACAAATCTTACTAATATTAAAGTTTAAAAATAATATTATACTCAATTTTAAAAATAATATATTAATCTACATTCTAAAATAAAATATTAAGTCTAAAAATATTTTAAAACCATATAACAATAATAATTATATAATTACTAATCTATATTTAAAATGCATTACATACTTGATGCCGAATAGTGTCTGACTTGAAGCTTACAAACAAGTAGCAACTATTCACAATAACCACAATAGCACCACTGTCAAATGGTGTAATTTTACGAGGGCTCCTACCCTCACAAAATTTTGCTGAAATTCAAATCCATTATGAGGGCTTTTTCCGCCACAAATAATAATAAATTTGAATTTTAGTGTTTGGGAGGGTTTTTTTCAGTCATAAAATATTTTATAAGTTGGCCACAAAATGAGGATTTTCTTATAGTGCAATAGTTTATTTAAAGGTGTAAAAAATACTTGTTTTAATTTCAAATATATTTGGAATCTAACGGCTCGCCAAACACCTCTTATTAGGCCTTGGCCTTGGCCTTATCCATCAAAAAGCCAAAAATATTTGTCCTAGTAGGGTACCCCTAGTAGGGTACCAAACACATACTTTAAGTGTCAAATTTATCTTTCGGTCGATCACAATAGTTCAATAGAAATCAGACAGCGATCTATGTTTTCCATCGGATAAATTACAATGACATAATTGTTTTCATTGTCACTCATTTACAAAGAACTACTATATAAAGAGTCACACCTTTAAAAATAAAATACTTATTCCTCAATTATTTCGTACTATTTTTAACTTCTATTTACTTGATCGTTTGAATGTTTATGAGTACCCTACTAGAAGCAGAGTTACCATTAACTGTACAACACCATGAGAAATTGTCTTCGACCGTCTACAATAATCTAACCAAATCAAAATGTAAGCTATTAAAGAGTTATTTTTTTCCTCATTAAAAAGTTATGTTTAGTGGTAGTTTAAAATATAACTAAAGGTTAACTATTTATATTATATTTAATATTACTATTTTGTAATTATCCTTTATTTAATTAAGATTTTGTTTTCAATAAGTATTTCATTTGTACGGAATAAATTCTCGTGAAGTGTAATTTAAAAAATATAATTATTTTCTTTATTACTTTGAGTAAATTAAATACACAAAATACATTTTAAGAGGTGTGAAAGTAACTTTTTTACTTACATATATACGAGAAACCATATAGTAGTTTAATATGATTTTGATATTTCTAGTATTATTATTTTTAACATGTTAAAACATTTATTGACTGTTTAATAAGCATGTATTCAGGCAAAAATTGCTCTCCTCTCAAAACAGAGTCGCTTGATCACTATTGCGTCACAATGTTTATTTAATTTCATGATATATCAATATACATATATCAAACATGCAGCTAATTAATTATCTTATAATAATAATACTATGATCATATCCTAAAAATACTATTATATATATATATATATATATACAGGCCAAAGTCCAAATTTATAATTAAACAATTTAAATTATGATTAAATGAGTTATTTAATCATTGATTTTTTTGGTTTTGGTTAAAAATAAATTAAACAATGAGTAAGCTTGCAATGGGATCGTTATCTGGTAGAAGCATCTTAGAGTTGAGCAAAGTGAAGACAGTAAGAAAAACAGAGACCAAAACAGAGAGTGCCAAAAGAAGGAGCATTAGGATGTGTGAAACAGTTCCTTTGACTTCTTGTGCATAGTTTGTGGAAGCCAAAGCAAGCATAGTAACAGGAAAAGAGTAAGCCCACCATGCAACATTGAACCTTCTCATAGATCTTCTGAACAGGCTTGGCCTACAAATCTGTTTAATTTCAACATAAATAATTATTATTATTTTATGCTAGATGGAGAGCTTTAATTTTATCGAATAATATCTTCATTAACGATTGTATGGAAAAGTTTCAATAACATCATGCGAAAATAACATTAGTCATTAAGTAACTATTTCATCTCGATCTATTTGCCTCTAAATATAAGATTTTATTGAGTAAATACTAAGAATTATGAAGATAACTTATTAAGTACTAATGAGTTTGTTGGATACCAATATTACTAAGATAAAATCAACTCAAAATTCAAATTACATTAAAATTGATTAAATGTAAAATATTGACATTGTTTTGCATGGTTGGTTATTAGATATCATATCTAATTAAACTCTAAAGTATCAAAATGTTCACTCTTTAAGAAAAGTAGGTAGTATGCTAGTGTTAAATTTGTTGTCAATTAGTATTATTTTATAAGTTTCACTTTCATCATAGATAATTACTTGATATTTTCATATAATACTCATCTTATATTTTAAAAACAATCCTATGAAATTGGTCAGGAAAAAGTCTCAATAAAAAATTTTAATTAGGGGGGCGGGAGGATATCAATGAGGGCCTTTCATCTTGTTGGTCCGAATTACAGCACATAATCAGTACAACAATTAAAAATATAAGTGCATGTATATATAATAAAGGTTTAACTATAATAATAGTCTCTCTAACTTGAATGAGGTGAGATTTTAATTATCTAATTTTTTTGAGTGATTTGAGTCTCTCAAATTTTTAATTGTTTCAATCAAATTTTACTTTTAAACTTTATTTTATTTTATATCAGGAGAATTGATAGTAGGAACATAATTAATTTTTAGAATAAATGATTAAAGTGGCTCCACTAAACTCGCTAGAGACAAAAATTCAACATAGCTCAAAACCAAAAAAATTAGTCTTTATATTAGCAAAAATGTATAATAATAAAAAAATATTTTTATCAAATTATTTTTAATATGTATTCACACATTATCAATATGTCGTAATTTTATTAAAGAGATGAAAATAATATTAATTAAAAAAATATATTTGTTTTTAAAAATCAGGCGTATAATTAATCAATTGAAAAGGGACCTTTCGTATTGTACGGCAGCCTACCAGAGAAATGTGTTTACTAGCCTCCGCCCAATCCAACAGTTGAAAATAAAAATTTGACTAATAAATTATTGTTGACTATAGCATGTTTTGTGTAAAAAGGCACAGCAGTAGTACAAGTAATGTGTTTTTTTTATTTAAGTATAAAATAAAAAAGATAGTCCAGCTGGACCTTGTCGTTACTTGTTACTTGAGGAAGAGCTCATGTGGAACATCTTATACTCATTAAAAAATTTAACGGTCCACAATATTTTTTACAAATAATAATTTATAATTTTTTGTGTATTTATTAATAAAATAATTATTTAATTGATGTTGATTTAATATATAATATATATATATATTTATATTATTATAGAATAAATATTATTTAGATATAAAAATAAAAACGATCACTAACATCTATATCTATGAGACATAATATGTAATTTTTAAAATTTTAAATATTTTTTAAAATTAATTTATGGTATATCATAGATTTACGGTCTATGTTAAAATTTATATTAATATATTTATTTATTTATAATTATGAAATATAAAACTATTCATACTCTTCCCGTCAAAGTGACTCAATTTGCAGGCATGAAAACAACTGCAACAATTTAAGTCATACAATGTCCTTTATCAGTTCCTCTCTTGTCTTAAATATTAAGAAAGAAAACACTTACATTCAGTATTTCATAACATAAATAAATAATAATACTAATATATTAATTCCAACAATATTAATATATATTATTCAATTAATTTAAAACATCCAAGTTTAATTAACTATAAATTGTTGACAGATTTAATGGTTTAATTACAATTTTCTTAATTAATAATAATCAATTTAAAAATATTTTTTTTTTAAAATTAAAAATCTTCAAATAATAGTTAAGTTTCTTAAAAAACGAGAATCTAACAAGTATAACATTTTTTCAATATATTTTTTATTAGTTGAAATTCAAATAAATTTTTAAAATTTAATTTGAGAATGAACCCACATAAAATAGTGCGATTCACGTCAATTTCACCTCATAAAAAAACGAGTTTTAAAAATAGAGTGTTAAACTGAGTCTTTTCTACCTTAATAAAAAAATAATCGCTTCTAAGAAATCATTGAATGAATATGAATTATATACCAGTGACATGAAGATGAATAGAGAGAGAAAGAATAGCATCTTGGAAACAGTATCAAAATCTCCAACAATAGATTCCCAAGCCAAACTAGCCACACCAGGTGCTGCAAAGAACAAGAAAAAAACCGGCCTTAAAAACACAGGAAGTCTATCTCCACCCGACAACCTTTGATAAAGTGTAACAAACAACACCAAATAATGAACCATCCCTAATGAAAACAAACAAACAGCACTCTCTTTCCATCCCATATTCGCCGCCGCTTGTGCTCCCACCAAGTTCCCTATCACCGATAACTGACTCGTTGGATTCGCCGCCGTCGATAAAAACCTCTTCCCTTTAGTAAACCACTGTCCATAAATTTTCACGTCCAACACCACCACCGGTACGGCCAAGATCCACCAAAATATTAAATAAGTTAAATTTTTTGGTGCAAGAAATGGTGCTGATTGAAGTAATAGAAACCATGAAATCCATGGAGCGAAAAGATAGTTAACTCCTACATGATGTAAGAATTCGGCTTTTACCAGCTTGAAGAAAAACAAACATCTTAAGAGGTAAAGAAGAGAGAGTAATGTGAGTATGAAAAGTGATAGAGACCATAGTACGATGAAAGCATTTGTAGGAAGCATGTGAGTTATCACGTGCCTTGAAATGTTTGTGTCGTTTGTTGATCCAATTAATGTTTTCCAAAGTAATGCTTGGCCACCAAGTGAGAGACTAATTCTGAAATAACCTGCATGTAGTTTTGTTAATATCCATTTTAAGGATTTTGTTAATGATCGCTTTGCGACCATTGTTGTTGATTTGTTATTATTGATGATGTTTGTGGTGTTGTCTATGACAAGCTCAATTTTTGATACGGAAATGGAATTTTTTTGGGCTGGGCATTCCATTTCTATTTTTTTTTCTGTTGTCAATCTCATACAACAATGTTAAGAGATTGCTTTAAATTGAAATGGTGTGCGTATTTTGCTTGGTTTACATGCAAGGATTTTATAGTAGGCGAAGGTGAGACCGGTAGCGTGAGAGTGGACACAAGTGCTTGTATTAAAATAAATAAAATTTATGAATAAAGTTTGAGAAAAAGGATGAAACATTTTGTGATAAGAAAAAGTGGTCCATTTTGGTTGCCAATTTGAAGGTTGTATGTAGACATGACAACAGGGAGTGAATTTTGTCTTCTCCACCTAACATTCGGCTAATTGGGGAAAATTTGTAAACACCTTGTTTTTTTTGGCGAGTGTGAAATTTAGACCTCATTCTCTCGAGTGCAACGAGTTTCAGGTTTCCCGCTCACACTCGTACTCATTCATACATATAAAATTATAAATTTTAAAATCATATCTATTATAATTAATATAATAAAATAATTATTATTAGACAATAATAAAATTAAAAAAAAAATAGTTTTTTATAGAGATGATATTATAATTTTTAATATTTAAAAATATTAAGTATATTCAACATGTGCACGTATATAAAATTTAAAAATTATAATAATATTTCTAGTGGAGCGGATTCGGGTGCGGGTGCAGGGTGAATATCAACACACTCGCACCCATCCCCGAATTTTAATTTCAGAAAAAAATCCACACCTAATCAAAGCTTATTTTCCTGATCAAATCAAGACAGTTACAAGTGGGTACCCGCGAGTGCGGGTTATGATAGTATCCCTAGTTTTCATAAAGCTGTTATTGTTTTTCTTCTTTTTTTGTCTTTAGCGCGGATTTTAACAACAAAATATTTACTCCTTGTAGATTATTTTTATCTTAGCATAAATGATTTTGTTTTCAAACCTTCAATAAATAATTCCGCCATATTGTTTTTTTTCATGGTATTTCCACTATTTTAATTTTTTACATTCATCGTTATTCTATTCTAGTATCCTTTATGTTAAGATTTAATCTAAATATTTTATTTTATCATATTTAAATTGATTCTTGATATATCTGTCTTTTCTCATTTCATGTGATGGGGAAATGAATATTTATTGCTTGTTGTACAATGGCGTGATCACATAAATGGAAATAGTATAATTGTATTATATTTATATTATTTATATGTTAGTCTCAGTTTTTGTTTGGAAAAAATGAGGATATTACATAATTGTATTATAATTATATTTTGAACAATTAAAAACATATGTTTAATCTCCACCACAATGTCAAACCTAATATTATGACACTTATGTGGTAATTCTTTGTTGCATATCCTTTTTACAAAATTCATTGTTAGATTCAAAACTACAATCACATGCATCACGTCTATAAAATATGGTATTAATCTGAAATCATTTGATATCTCAATGAAATATATATCAAAATTAACTTGTTTGATAAAAGTTTATGGACATTATTTATGTTATAATAGTTTTCAATTTAACGATAAATTTTGTAATCCATTTATGAGATAAAAAATTATGAGAGGTGTCATATTTTTAGTTTGACATTGTAGCGTCAATTGATCATATATATAAATAAAAGCTAATGTTGTCATTATTGTGATACAAAGGGGACAAATTACAAAGGTAGCAGATAATTTGTGTCAACTTCCTTGGGATGTGCTTGATATCATTTCCAGAAAACTAGATTTCGATGACCTCTTCCGATTTAGTGGTGTGTGCAAGAATTGGTGGGAGTTTCATAAAATTTATTGGAGAGATTTCTTAGTATCCCAAGAACCATTCATTTTTAGAAAGTCTTGCAATATTAAGAAATGTTATACCTTCATCAGTATACCTCACCAAAAAATTTATCACTCAAAGAATATGAATGACTTAAGAACTTTCTTTATTTTGGATCTTCTAGCGGATATTTGATGATGGCAGAGAACGATCATTCATTTGTGCTCATGAATCCATTTACAAGAAAAGTGATTCTAATCGATACCTCATCAACCTTTAAAGTTGAACTTTCTGATTTTGCTATGTCTTACTTGCTTTTGGAAAAGACTCAGTTGAATTTTGTTAGATAATGTTATTATATATTAGTTGTAAGGGTATTTTAGACATTTCCATTATCTTGTATATATACTCATTGTAACCTCATTAACCTAAACTTGATTCATTCTATGTTATGAAACCTAGAGTGGTTGTCTCTTTTCTTCCTCTTTTCTATGTATGTCATTGTTAACAAATTTGTCTTTGTGACTTTATGTAAAAGTTCTCATAGTTTGCATGTCTATCAATCTCGAAATTTTGATTGAGTTACTTATTCAACAAAAGAAAATCAATAGAAAGTTGTTTACTTTGCACTTTTGCATAATATCATATATGTGGTCACTGGCAAGGCCTAAATAGAGATATTCAACTTGAATTAAAGTTTTTAAAACTAAAGAGTACTCCCAAAGTAACATCTTAAGCATGAATTATGTCAAATTGGAAACTTTGGGTGACATTGCATTATTTTATGCTCCAAAGAAAAAGTATTATGCATTGAGCAACCTAGAAAAGTGGGGTTATCGAAGGAATTTTGTTTATGTCATCAATCTTCCATCTAAAAAATGCAAAGTTTATATAGGAGATGACAATGAATTGCCAAAGTTCATTATTAGACCTATATATAATAATACTCAAACTTCTCCTCCACCCTACTTGTTGGATTGGTGTTTTAGACATCAGCACTATGAGGTAGATGTAAGGACCACAATGAGTGGTAAAGGTCCACAGATGGTGAGAGCTTCTAGCAAGAACAAGGCCCAAGAAGAGGCTTGATTATTTGCAAGATGAGTGATTTATTATAGTAATCTATTTAGTGTAGGGAGATTTTTTGAAAGAGCAATTAATTATTGGATTTGCAGATCGCAAATTTAGATTCTAATAATGTCGTTGGAGCGAAATAATATAAATATAGAAAAGTGTTATCTGAATTGTAAAATCAATCTTTGTTTTGGACACAAGCATCGACTCTAAATTTTTCTACCACAAGAAATATGCCAAGTGCTACGGCCTTTGCGAAATCTGGCCTCACTCTCTTCTCTCTATTTTATTTTTTTTTCATGTTTGCGGCTTTGCGCCTTACGGCTCTTAGCCTGTATAATTGTTGTCAAAGGCAACCTCACTTACTTTACCGACCGGTAGACTTGATTTGTGAGTTTATTCAAAATTAAAATAATATATGTGACATATATAAATGATATAATATTATTAATAATAATAATAATAATAATAATAATAATAATATTTTATTTTCGTAATAAATTAAAAATATTTTTAGATAGATAAATGTTCATGATAAATCAAAATAAAATAATAGAAAAATAATAAATTTATATTGAGATATAATAAGTATTGCAACACATAATAGATATTGTAATATATACATAACTAAATCAGATATGGGTTATATTTATCAAAATTTTACATTTTAAGATAAATTAATGTAAAATCGTAAATTCGTAAAACACTAAAAAAAGAATAATTTATTAATCTCATCAAAAAAATTTTAAACTCGTGATATTTTTTTTTAAAATAGAATTTAACATGTGCATTGACTCGTTTTTATGACCTAAAATCATAAATTTATAAAAATTTAAGAGTTAACTCAAGAATTTCTCATCTAAGATGTTGTCTTGTTGAGTAAAAAAAATACTTGTATAGTTTTTATTTAGTATATTTTGGTTCTTGAACCTTAATTTGGCTCTTTTTATGGGAAAAAAGATATATAAAAATAACATAATATGATATACTCGGAATTCTTAATTTTGTGTAATTGCAATATCTCCTGCTCCATGTTATAATTATATTTCATTATAGTAGTTCAAAAATTATAATGCAGAATAATCAGATTAGTAAAAAAAAAAAAGAAGAGCTAAATCAGAAACAAACATGAACATTTAGCTAACATATGGGCCGTTGTTTTTTTTTACCATTTCAATATTTTCGGATCAATTAAAAAAGTT
The DNA here is from genome assembly GCA_037974735.1 of Cicer chorassanicum. Taxonomy (NCBI): domain Eukaryota; kingdom Viridiplantae; phylum Streptophyta; class Magnoliopsida; order Fabales; family Fabaceae; genus Cicer; species Cicer chorassanicum. The sequence continues at coordinate 68,488,777 of JBBPBP010009777.1, read as the reverse complement.
GTCTGAAAGTTACCGAAAAACATTTTAGAAGATTTTCGGTATAGAAAGCATTACCTATTTTTTTTAAGTTTTTCGGTACAAAACAATAAAAAGGAGTGTACTGGAAACTTTTAAAAAAGTTTTCCTGTACAGAAGGGATTTATCGAAAAACTTCTTCACAAGTTTACCAATACACACCAACTTTTTTCTTTTTTAATTTTTAAAAAAGTAACTTCTATACCGAAAAACTTGAAAAAAAAATTATAAAGTATATGTTGTGTACCGAAAAACCACTCACTTTTTTATCGGAAATGTCAAATAATAAAATAGTGAAAAATTACAAATTTTAAGATTTATACGAAGGTAAAAAAATTATTTCCTTGTATTTGTGGGGTAAAGATTAAATGTAGGAGGATATACGGTAAAACCATCATTTTATTGCTAACTAGAGATTTATGCTTGTATTATAATTGAATTGATAAAAAAAAATTAAAAAAGAAGAAGAAGAATAGATTTATGCTTGATATCATGTTTTGGGGTGACAACTATTACCGGGTTTTTTCTCGAAAAAAATTAACACTACTAGTACTTGGGCTTAGAAAGCATATTGAAATTTGTAACCATCTTTTTTATTTTTGTGCCTTATTTTTCTTTCAATCCTTTAATGAAAAAAAGTAATATCTCAGAACATAAAAAATAATGAATAAAACATAGAAGTGTTGGGTGGGATCACTCCCCAAGTGGAACCCACCAAGTTTATTAATATTATTATTATTATTATTAAAATAAAAGAAAAAGAAAAGAAAAAAAAAGGAATATATGGTTTATTGGGCTTGACCCATGTAAAGGAAAATAAAAGGAAGGAACGGGATCTCAAATCCCAAAAAGGGCAAAGGCTAACGAAAAGGCAAACAACAGTAACCGCACGCACGACAACCAGAGAAAAGGAAAAGAATTCAGTTCCGGTGGTGGTTGTTGAGAATAAATCTCTCTCAATTGATTTTAATGATAACAAAATTACTTAAGAGATTATGATTGTGTTTAAGGACTAATCTGTGCTCTTGAGTGGATTTATATTAGAAAACAGGTTATTAATCATAAAGGCTGAAAGAATGAACATATGACTCAAAACCATCATATTTGCAAGCAAGAGGATGGGCTGAGCCTACGCGAGGATGGCCTCGTAAAAGCACAGAATACATCCAGCAACGTAACCATAAGTCTTAATCAGGTTAAGATGTAAAGATTGTAACCAAGAATGACCCAATAAAGCATATTATCTAAAGAGGTCAGAAAGCACATTTTGACTAGTACGAGGATAGGCTGTTCTAGGAAGAGGACAGCTAGTACTAGGCACAAGGTTGAACAATTTGTCACATCATTGTTCAAAAGTTGTATTCAAACCTTGTACTCCACGAAATCAGCCTGCTGTAGCACACATAGTCAAGGAAATAGCCGTTTCATGTCTTGAAGAAAGAAAAAGAAAAAGGCTACAATGGACCAAGTACCTAGAAGGTTTGAATCTCAAAGCTGAGGATAGACTAACACTGTTCAAGACAGCTGGATGGCAGTTTTGTAATTTCAGCACAAAGACCATTGGACTCTTTGATGCATCCTCCTCAACGGTCAAGAAGTGTTTTAACACATGGAAGAGCTGTACAAGATCTCTATAAAAGCCAGCAAGCTCTCCATAATCAAACACACACAAATATTGCAGAAAAGAATCAAAATCTTAAGATTATCAAAAGCAATATCCATCCTCTCTTCAAACTTTCTACATTCACAAAATAGATCTTTGTAATATCTTTATAGAATGTGTTTAAGAGAAGAGAGAGCAATCATACTCAAATCATTCTGTAAGTTTTCAAGTAAGGTTACTTGAAATCATTCAAAAACGTGATTGTAAGCTTGGTGAAGCTAGATAATACACAAAGTGTAATCATCCTCAGGTTGAGGTTGATCAGATTGATTATTAGTGAAATCTCACAAGAGTGTGAGGACTGGACGTAGCCATAATTGGGTGAACCAGTATAAAATCTGTGTGTCTATTTCATTTTATTATTTCTGCATTTGAATTTGTTCTTGATTAAAACGTTTGAATTTCCATCCTCTATCGCATCCTCTCAGAGAGGACAGAAATTCATAACCTTGTTAAAACAATTTTTAAAAGCCAAAATCCCTATTCAACCCCCCTTCTAGTGATATTTAGCTCCATCAATTGGTATCAGAGCAAGGTTCTCCAGAAACATTACACTTAACAGTGTAAGAGAAAAAGATCCAAAGAAAAAATGTCAAAAGCTAAGTATGTTCCTGAAGGAGGATCCTCCACTAGACCTCCTTACTTTGATGGTACAGATTACTACCACTGGAAAAGTAAGATGAGATTATTTCTCATATCTCAAGATAATAACATGTGGTCTGTTATTGAAAATGGGGATCATGTCATCAGAGTCAACAACACAGATGCAACCTCCGATGAGAAACCTCAAGCACAATGGACGGCTGATGAAAACGCTAAGGTACTCCTAAACTCTAAAGCTCATTTATTTCTAACGTGTGCTTTGAGCAGGGAAGAATATGATAGAGTTGAAGAATGCAAAAACGCCAAAGAACTTTGGGATACTCTAAGGATTCATCATGAAGGATCAAGCCACGTAAAGGAAGCGAGGATAGACATGGGAGTAAGAGAATTCGAATTATTTGAAATGAAGGAGGATGAAACGATTGATGAGATGTTCTCAAGGTTGACAATCATACTTAACAACTTGAGATCTCTTGGAAAGGTTTACTCTGTTCAAGAGAGGATAAGAAAAATCTTAAGGAGTTTACCAAAAGAATGGAGGCCAATGGTGACTGCCATCACAGAAGCAAGAGATTTGGCCAACATGAAACTAGAGGATCTGGTTGGAACTCTAAGAGCTCACGAACCTCTGTTGCTGGCTGACAAACCAAGCAAAAAGGGAAAAATGATAGCTTTAAAATCAAGCCAAACAGAAAGCTCATCTTCCAAAAAGGTTGAAGAAGCCACAAAGAAAGAAGATGCTGACTATCCTCTATCTGAGGAAGAGGATGAACTTGCTCTAATTTCCAGAAGAATCCAGAGGATGATAAATCGTAGAGGACAGGAAAAAAGATCCCTTCAAAAAGAAAAAACTGACAAAAGTCAGATTACTTGCTTTGGATGCAACAAGCTGGGCCACTACAAAACTGAGTGTCCTCTGATCAAAAAGAACTCAAGAAGATTTCCTTACAAAAACAAATCTATGATCACGTGGGATGATAGTGATGACTCATCCTCGGAGCAAGAAAAGGAAGAAGAGGCCAACCTCTGCCTCATGACAAACTCAGAAAATGAAAAGGTAATCGTATCTGAACTTTGTCCTAATTGTGAACAATTAGAAATAGAATTTGACAATCTTTTGAATGACTCAAACACTTTATCTCAAAAATGTGGTTTTCTTAAAAGTCAACTTTATGAAATTAAAAAGCAAAACGAGGAACTTCAAGCTAAAAATAAAAATTATGAACAAACTATTTTAGACTTGCAGTTATCTCATGAGAAGTTGTCTGAACAAATATCTAGTGTCAACAAAAATGTCAAAACCAATCCTCCAGAAGAGGATGCAGAAAAGGAAATTTTAAAAATAGAGGTTGAAGAACTCAAAAATGATCTTACCAACTTTGTTAAATCTACTGATACTTTTCAAAAGATAATGGGATCACAATCTGGAATCTTTGACAAAGCTGGTGTTGGATTTAAAAATTCTCAAAAACAAAAACTCTATGAAAAATTTTTTGTTCCAAAGAAACAAGAGGATAGGCCAGGATGCACTTTTTGCAAAAAACTTGGACATACTTTCAAAAGATGTTATGCCAAGAAAAGGGCAGAGAACATAAAGAAAGGATGTTCATTCTGTGGTAAACATGGACATCACGAATCTGTTTGGTATCATAAAAGAAAGTTCCTCACAAGAGGACGGACTAACCACCAAGGACCCACCTCTATATGGGTACCTAAGTCACTATTAAACTCATCCTCAGGTACATCCTCTGATCAACAAAAGAAAGCCATGGTTCTTGGACAGTGGCTGCTCAAGGCATATGACCGGGGATAGGCACTGCTTTATTTCCTTGGAAATAAAGGATGGAGGATCGGTTACATTCGGAAACAATGAGAAAGCTCAAATAAAAGGTACCGGTATTATTGGTAATAAAAATTCTGCTAAAATTGAAAATGTTCAATATGTGGATGGTTTAAAACATAACTTAGTATTAGTCAACTTTGTGATAGTGGCTTTGAAGTTATTTTTAAACCCAATCTATGTGAGGTTAAACATTCATCCTCGGGTAGAGTTTTCTTTTCCGGTTTTAGAAAAAAGAATTTATATGAACTATATCTTGATGATTTGCCTACTGAATCTTGTTTTGTATCCATTGAAAAGGATAAATGGGTATGGCACAAACGGGCTGGACATACAAGTTTAAACACTATTTCAAAATTGTCTAAATTAGAATTAGTTAAAGGTCTTCCAAAAATTGATTTTGAAAAAGACAAAATTTGTGAAGCTTGTGCCAAAGGAAAACAAGTTAAAAGTAGTTTTCATTCTAAAAATGTTGTTTCCACAAACCATCCTCTTGAGCTACTTCATATTGATCTTTTTGGTCCTATTAAAACTCCTAGCCTTAGTGGAAAAAGATACGGATTTGTAATTGTTGATGACTTTTCACGTTTTACTTGGGTCTTATTTTTAAAACATAAAAATGATGCTTTTGAAGCTTTCATTTATTTTAGTAAAAAGATCCAAAATGAAAAGGGATCAAAAATTATATCCGTAAGAAGTGACCATGGAGGTGAATTTGAAAATGAATCTTTCAAAAATATTTTTGATGAAAATGGCATTTCTCACAACTTCTCTTGCCCAAGAACCCCTCAACAAAATGGAGTTGTTGAGAGGAAAAATAGAACATTGCAAGAAATGGCTAGAACCATTTTAAATGAAGCTAATATTGAAAAATATTTTTGGGCCGAAGCTATAAATACGGCATGCTATGTTTTAAACCGTGTATCCATTAGAAAGATTTTAAACAAAACTCCATATGAACTATGGAAAGGAAGAAAACCAAACATCTCATATTTTCATATATTTGGGTGTTATTGTTACATCCTAAATAATAAAGAAAATTTGGGAAAGTTTGATTCAAAATCTGACAAAGGATTATTTTTAGGATACTCCACTTCGTCTAAAGGTTATAGAATATATAATCTTAGGACTCAAACTGTGGAGGAATCCATGCATGTTATTTTTGATGAGTTTGATGACTTGTGCTAAGAAAAAATTGATAAATCTGAGGAAGATGAACCTTCATCCTCCAACGCACCTAGTCCAAACAATGAGGATGAGTCTGATCCATCCTCTCAGCAACCACCACGAGGATGGAAAATAGTTACTTATCATCCTCCAGATCTGATTATTGGAGACACGGCTGATGGTGTAAGAACAAGACAGTCTCTTCGTGGAAATGAAGCTACCATGGCCATGATTTCACAAATTGAACCAAAAAATATTGATCAAGCTATGTGTGAAAAATCATGGGTTGAAGCCATGATGGAAGAACTCTCTCAATTTGAAAGAAACAAGGTGTGGAACCTTGTACCTCCTCCACATGAAAAATCCATCATTGGAACAAAATGGATTTTCAGAAATAAACTGAATGAGGATGGAGAGGTAATAAGGAACAAAGCAAGGCTAGTTGCTCAAGGCTACAATCAACAAGAGGGAATTGACTACGATGAAACTTTTGCACCGGTTGCAAGACTTGAAGCTATTCGCATCCTCCTGGCATATGCCACCCATAAAGGTATCAAACTATACCAAATGGATGTCAAAAGTGCCTTTCTAAATGGATTTTTAAATGAGGAGGTGTATGTTAAACAACCTCTTGGATTTATTGATGAAAAAAGGCCCGATCACGTTTATAAACTCTCAAAAGCTCTTTACGGTTTAAAGCAAGCTCCTCGAGCTTGGTATGAGAGGTTGAGCTCATTTTTAAAAGACAATGATTTCTTAAGAGGACAGATAGATACAAGACTCTTCAAGAAAACTATTGAAAAAGATTTTTTAATCGTGCAAATTTATGTTGATGATATAATCTTTGGGTCCACTAATGAAAAGATGTGTGAAGAATTTGCCAACCTCATGCAAAATGAATTCGAAATGAGTATGATGGGAGAATTAAAATTCTTTCTTGGTTTACAAATCAAGCAATTAAAAAACGGCATCTTCATATCTCAAGAAAAATACACCAGAGATTTGCTTAAGAAATACAACATGAGTTCAGCCAAGAGTATGGGAACTCCTATGCACCCATCCTCCATGCTACACAGAGATGATGAAGGAACTCCTATATCAGAAAAGGAGTATAGAGGAATGATTGGATCATTGTTGTATTTAACTGCAAGTCGTCTAGATATAGTATTTGCCGTGGGTCTATGTGCTAGATTCCAATCCTCACCAAAAGAATCACACCTCACAGCTGTGAAACGAATTTTAAGATATTTGGTTGGATCAATAGATCTGGGTTTATGGTATGAAAAGTGTCAAGACATTGACCTCAAAGCTTACTGCGATGCTGACTATGCTGGAGACAAAGTAGAAAGAAAGAGTACAAGTGGAACTTGTCAGTTCCTTGGAAGTTCTCTCATCAGTTGGTCATGCAAGAAGCAAAGCACCATTGCCCTTTCAACTACAGAGGCTGAATATGTATCAGCTGCTCAATGCTGTTCTCAAATTTTATGGGTAAGAAATCAACTTGAAGATTATTCACTAAGGTACACAAAAATTCCTATCCTCTGTGACAATACTAGTGCCATTAATCTTTCCAAAAATCCCATACAGCATTCTAGATCTAAGCATATAGAAATTAAACATCATTTCATTCGTGATCATGTTCAAAAAGGAGACATTGAATTAATTTTCATTGATACAGAAAATCAGCTAGCTGATATTTTTACCAAACCTCTTCAAGAGGATAGGTTCAAGGATATTTTGAAAAAATTGTCTATCATTAATTTTTCAAAAATTAATTGATTAATTGTTTTATCCTTTGTATTTTGCTGCGTGTCTCTGATTTTGGTTTGTTTAAATTATTTAATTATCAAGTGCCTGAAAGATCACATCTGATCTTTGTATATAAGGTTAAAATTCAGAGGATGGCTAATAACCAGAGGATACAGCATCCTCTTTGATGAAACTGCATTTAATAGGCCCAGACCTTGCGTGCACGCGCCCCTTTTTCCCATTGGGCCGTCCATGTGGCGCCGCCTCCTTAATCCATGCAAGCATTAAATGCTTCAACGGCTGATTCCACCGTTTCCCAACACGCGTGCTGCACACGCATGCCTGCACGCCTCCATCAAATCAATCATGACTTCTTGCATCCTCCTAGGCAGAAATTAATCAACGGGTCTTTCCCAAAGTCATCCCCTTCCATATTCCATCCTCTTTACTTAACTCTGCCATTACACTTGTTTTAATCAAACTCTCAACTCAGAATCATCTTCTCTACTCCTCCATTAACCAAAAACAATTATGGCCAGAACTAAGATTGCTGCAAAACGCAAAATCTTTCCTCAAGCACCTGAAAATATTGAAGATCATTATTCCAGTACGGAATCTGATCAAAATAGGGAAGATTCACTTAACACCACAATTAATCAAGAACCTTCATCCGATTCAAGTTTATTCGAATCATCTGAAACAACGTCCACTCCCTCCATTTCACCAAAGTCCACTAAAAATCCATCCTCCTCCACATCCTCGGCCCCCACCAGACGATCCTCCAGAATACTTTCTGGAATTCTTTCATCCAAAAACCCCATCTCTCAAGACTCTACTGTTCATATGATTGAATCCGATGATTCCGAACAAACCTTATCCACCATGCCAACACCTCAAAAACTCCTACAAAAAACTCCTACAAAAACTCCTTCAAAAACCACCACTTCAAAAAATTCCAAAAAATTATTATCCTCTCCAAAATCTGCCAAGACCTCGTTGTTTACTTCTACTGAACAAGAATCTATCTACATTTCAAAATGGCTGAACAAATCCGTGGTTAACGGAAAGATTATCGATCTTGATGACTTGAAGGAAGGTGGCTTCAACATTGAAGACATCTTTGACCAACTAGGTTGGACGTCCTTCATTAAGATAAATGAGCCCCAATATCCAAGATTGGTTAGGGCCTTTTATGCTGCTGCTAACAACTGCAAGGGATCTTCTGATTTAACTGTTGTTCTCAAAGGAGTCTTGATCGAAATCAATCCCGCTTCTCTCTGCCATATATTAGATATTCGAAATGAAGGAGCCCATTTCTTTGCAGAAACTTGGTATTCTCAGTGCAAAATCACCCGCTCCTCTGTTCTGGAAAACATCTTCATCGCACCATCTAAGCCACATGTTGCTTCAAATCTACTTCCGTTATGTCGTATACTACACAACATATGCGTTCACTGCATTGTACCTCGTGCAGGAAGCTTTGAAAAGGTGACAGAATTGGATGTCCTCCTTATTCATCACTTAATCACAGGATCATCTCTGCACCTGGGAAACATTATCTTCAATTATATGGTCAATGCAGCTGCACAAAGTCGATCAGCACCTTACGGTATGATCTTGACTAGGATTTTCAAATTCTTTAAGGTTCCATTGGATGATGAACCTTCTGTGCATTTCAATCTTACTTTTTCAATGAAAAATGTCAAGCAAATGCGTCTTCAGTCGTCTGAACCACCTACTGCTCCCTCATCAAAGAAGAGAAAAACCCGAAGCTCCTCATCTACTTCCTCTCCAGAAAAATCATCTTGCCCACCTCCATCTGAGGATATTCCCATTCAACCTCCATCTGAGGATACTTCAATTCAAACTCCGTCTGAGGAGACTCTCACTCAAATTCCTCAACAGCCCACTGTGGAAGGAGAACCAAATCCCTCACCTCCTCATCATACTCCTGATGTTCCCTCACCTCCACCTATTCTGCCATTTGTCTTAGTTCCATCTGAAGATCCTCCTCGTGAGGATACGATTCAAGAGGCTCCTCCTGCCCTTATGGAGGACGGTGAAGAACTTTATTTTGATCTTAATTTGACTTATCACCACTTCTCACCTCAAAGTCCTCCAGAATCAATGCCTGATCTTCCTTCCGATTTGCACGACTCTGATCACTTTGCCACTGCCCCTATCTCACATATACCTCTTGTTGTTGTTGATGAAGAGCCATCCCAACCTCTCCCTGAGGTTAATGGCCAATTCAGTTCTCTAGATTCATTTTTAGGTACCTCAAATGACAACACTTCGAAGGACAAAGCCGGAAGCTCTCAAAATAAAAGTTCAAGTGTCAACGACCAACCCAAAGCCTCCAACATAGGAAAGCCACCTAAGGATACGGATCTCAGCAAGCAAATGAAGCTGTTGAAAACTATAAGGAAGGACCAAAAGAAAATTCTTCGCACCATGACACAGTTTGGTCTCATTCTCGAATGGGTCACCAAAAATTTGGTCAATACCATTGCTCCTGGAGAACATCCTCCTGAGCTCCCAGCTGCTGATGAACCATCCTCCTCGTCTGATGAACCATCCTCTCCCGAGTAGCCTTATCATTCCTATTTTTTTTGCTGCTGCCAAATTCAGGGGGAGAGAGATTATGATGTTTTGTTATGATTGTTGTTATGTTTGCTTGACTATGATGTTTTGATTAATGTTTTGCTATGACTTTGATTAATGTTGTGATTAATGTTTTGCTATGACTTTGATATTTTGATGGTTGAAGATTTGAAATGACTTTGCCTTTACAACATTATTGTTTGAAATATCATTATGATCTTTATTCTGTTTGATTCATATTTCTGGCATACATTCAGGGGGAGTAATATTTTTAGAACTTAAAATTTTTTAAACAAAAAGATTACTCATTTCAGGGGGAGCATAAACATTAAATCTCATCATGCATTCATATTTAAAAATCATAATCTAAAGAATTTTGTCATCATCAAAAAGGGGGAGATTGTTGAGAATAAATCTCTCTCAATTGATTTTAATGATAACAAAATTACTTAAGAGATTATGATTGTGTTTAAGGACTAATCTGTGCTCTTGAGTGGATTTATATTAGAAAACAGGTTATTAATCATAAAGGCTGAAAGAATAAACATATGACTCAAAACCATCATATTTGCAAGCAAGAGGATGGGCTGAGCCTACGCGAGGATGGCCTCGTAAAAGCACAGAATACATCCAGCAACGTAACCATAAGTCTTAATCAGGTTAAGATGTAAAGATTGTAACCAAGAATGACCCAATAAAGCATATTATCTAAAGAGGTCAGAAAGCACATTTTGACTAGTACGAGGATAGGCTGTTCTAGGAAGAGGACAGCTAGTACTAGGCACAAGGTTGAACAATTTGTCACATCATTGTTCAAAAGTTGTATTCAAACCTTGTACTCCACGAAATCAGCCTGCTGTAGCACACATAGTCAAGGAAATAGCCGTTTCATGTCTTGAAGAAAGAAAAAGAAAAAGGCTACAATGGACCAAGTACCTAGAAGGTTTGAATCTCAAAGCTGAGGATAGACTAACACTGTTCAAGACAGCTGGATGGCAGTTTTGTAATTTCAGCACAAAGACCATTGGACTCTTTGATGCATCCTCCTCAACGGTCAAGAAGTGTTTTAACACATGGAAGAGCTGTACAAGATCTCTATAAAAGCCAGCAAGCTCTCCATAATCAAACACACACAAATATTGCAGAAAAGAATCAAAATCTTAAGATTATCAAAAGCAATATCCATCCTCTCTTCAAACTTTCTACATTCACAAAATAGATCTTTGTAATATCTTTATAGAAAGTGTTTAAGAGAAGAGAGAGCAATCATACTCAAATCATTCTGTAAGTTTTCAAGTAAGGTTACTTGAAATCATTCAAAAACGTGATTGTAAGCTTGGTGAAGCTAGATAATACACAAAGTGTAATCATCCTCAGGTTGAGGTTGATCAGATTGATTATTAGTGAAATCTCACAAGAGTGTGAGGACTGGACGTAGCCATAATTGGGTGAACCAGTATAAAATCTGTGTGTCTATTTCATTTTATTATTTCTGCATTTGAATTTGTTCTTGATTAAAACGTTTGAATTTCCATCCTCTATCGCATCCTCTCAGAGAGGACAGAAATTCATAACCTTGTTAAAACAATTTTTAAAAGCCAAAATCCCTATTCAACCCCCCTTCTAGTGATATTTAGCTCCATCAGTGGTAATAGTTTTACTTTCTCTGAGAGTTATTTTGGTATACCCACTTTAGTGGAAGGTTATTATAAGGCTATTGTTGTTGATTGATATTCCCTATTGTTATTAGGAAGGTTGATTGATATTCCCTATTGTTATTAGGAAGACTCTGGTGTACCCATTAATTATTATAGTGGAAGTTTTTACTGGACAAGGTCCCGTGATTTTTATTCTCTCAATTTGAGGGAAGTTTTCCACGTTAAAAATTGTGTTTGTCTCCTTTAATTTTCTGCCAATTATTACTTTCTGTTTGGCCATTTATTTGCACAGGTGGGGGAAAAATATTCCGCATTATTGAGATAGTTATTTCTAATTATCTCTGGTTTTTCCCAACAAAGTGGTATCAGAGCTTGGTTGATTTGATTTGTGCATTTAAATGGAAGAGGAAAATAAAGGTCCGAATATGATTAAGCTCAATTCTTCTAATTATACACTTTGGAAGACTCTCATGGAAGACATACTATACAGTAAAGATCTGTATGATCCTATTGAGGGTGACACTGCTAAACCCACAGATAAATCTGATGCTGATTGGAAGAAGATGAATAGAAAGGCAGTGGCGTTGATTAGACAATGGTTAGATCTGAGTGTATATCCACATGTTGAAACTGAAATAGATGCTAACAAGATGTGGGAAAAATTAAAAGAGTTGTATGAACGAAAGAATGTGCAAAATAAAGCATTCTTGATTCGGAAGTTGGTGAATATGAAATACAAAGATGGGGATTCAATGGCAGAACATATGAGTATTTTTCAGAATACGGTGAATCAGTTGACAACCGCTGAAATTAAATTAGATGATGAGTTGCAAGCATTGTTATTGTTGAGTTCCTTGCCTGATAATTGGGAAGTCCTTGTTGTGACATTGACCAATTCAGCTCCAAGTGGAAAGCTAAAAATGTCAACAGTTAAAGAGAGTATGTTGAATGAAGAAGCTCAAAGAAAGGAACGTGGTTTGATTGGTTCTTCCTCAAAGTCAGAAGCACTAGTTACAGAGTCACGGGGGAGAAGTCAATCTAGAAACTTCCATAGAGGCGACAACTCTGAAAGTCGTAGCAAGTCAAGAAGCAAGTCGAGGACTAGAAAAGAAGTGATATGCTATCATTGTGGCAAAGCAGGTCACATAAAAAGAAATTGCAGGTTCCTTAAGAGAGATCAATCAAGGGAAAGAGATGAAGACAAAGAGAAGAAAAATGATAAAGATACAACAGCAGTTGCATCTGTTAGTAATGTCTACATTGTTTGTGATGATAATTCCATAAACCTTGCATGTCAGGATTCAACTTGGATTATTGATTCGGGTGCCTCATATCATGTTACTCCTAGGCGTGATTTCTTCTCATCTTACAGTGTTGGTGATTTTGGCATGGTAAAAATGGGAGATGAAGGAGTATGTAAAATTATTGGTATGGGAGATGTTTGGGTTGAAACAGGGATTGGTTGCAAGCTTCAGTTGAAGAATGTTAGACATGTTCCTGATATTCGTCTCAATTTGATTTCAGTGAAAGCCTTGGTAATTGAGGGTTATCACACTTACTTTGGTGGTGGTGGTATATGTAAAATCACCAAAGGGTCCCTAGTGGTTGCAAAGGATCAAAGTTCCACTTCTCTTTATAGGATGCCTACGAAGCTATGCAATGAAGAAGTGAATGCAATTGAAAACGCCTCTTCTGATTTATGGCATATGTGCCTTGGTCACTTGAGTGAGAAAGGACTCAATATACTTGCGAAGAAAAATTTTCTTCCTGTGAAAGGTACGTCTCTAAAAACATGCACTCATTGTTTTGCTGGAAAACAACATAGAGTTTCCTTTCATAATACTGGTCCTCATAGGAGGCAAAATATTCTTGATTTAGTTCATACTGATGTTTGTATGATGGATAGTAAATCTCTTGGTGGTGCATTGTATTTTGTTACTTTTATTGACGACCACTCTAGAAAAGTGTGGGCATTTCCTTTGAAATCTAAAGACCAGGTACTTGGAGTCTTCAAGCATTTTCATGCAAGTGTTGAAAGAGAAAAGGGAAGAAAATTGAAATGTGTTCGGTCAGATAACGGTGGTGAATACAGAGGTCCGTTTGAAGAGTATTGTAGAGAACATGGAATCAGGTTTGAGAAAACGGTTCCAAAGACACCTCAGCATAATGGTGTTGCAGAGAGAATGAATCGTACTATTAATGACAGAATCAGATGTATCCTCTCTCATGCAAAATTATCGAAATCCTTTTGGGGTGAAGCAATGAAAACTGCAGTGGATTTGATCAATCTTTCTCCTTCTATTCCACTTGATGGTGATGTTCCAAATAGAGTTTGGACGGGGAAAAATGTCTTTTACCGTCATTTGAAAGTGTTTGGCTGCAAATGTTTTGTTCACGTTCCAAGAGATGAGAGGTCCAAACTTGATAGTAAATCCAAACAGTGTATATTCGTCGGTTATGGTGATGAAGAATTTGGTTATAGATTGTGGGATCCGGTTGACAAGAAAATTATTAGAAGTCGAGATGTGATATTTCTTGAAGACCAAACTATTGAAGATTTTGATAAAACTGAGAAACAGAAACCAAATTCCAGAAGTTACATTGATGTTGCGCCTATGCCCCCTGCAGAAACTTTTGTTGATGGGGGAGATATACATGTAGATGATGAGAATGTAACTGATGATCATGTGCCTCACCAAGATGAGCAGGTACCAGCTAAGCCACTAGACGAGTTTGAATTGAGAAGATCTACTAGAGAACGTCAACCTTCTCAAAGATATCCTCCACACGAGTATGTGATGATCACTGATAGTGGAGAGCCAGAGTACTATCAAGAAGCTATTACAAATGTTGATAAAGAAAAGTGGTTGAAGGCCATGCAGGAAAAGATGAATTCCTTGCATGAGAATCACACATTTGATTTGGTTAAGTTGCCTAATGGCAGAAAAGCACTCAAGAACAAATGGGTATACAAGATAAAGGCAGAAGAGAATAGTTCTCAACCAAGATACAAAGCAAGATTGGTTGTGAAAGGTTTTAATCAAAGAAAAGGTATTGACTTTGATGAAATTTTTTCACTTGTGGTGAAGATGTCCTCTATCCGAGTTGTGCTTGGGTTAGCAGCTAGCTTAAACCTAGAAGTTGAACAACTTGATGTGAAAACTGCATTCCTTCATGGTGATTTGGAGGAAGAGATCTATATGGAGCAACCAGAGGGTTTCGAAGTCAAAGGTAAAGAGAAACTTGTGTGTAAATTGAAGAAAAGCTTGTATGGGCTCAAGCAAGCACCCAGACAATGGTACAAGAAATTTGATTCTTTCATGGAGAAACATGGGTACGGTAAAACTACTTCTGACCATTGTGTGTTTGTCAAGAAATTCTCTGATGGTGATTATATTATTCTCTTATTATATGTGGATGACATGTGGATTGTTGGTCATGACACTAAAAAGATTCAATCTTTAAAGAAAGATTTGAACAAGTCTTTTGCAATGAAAGACTTGGGTCCTGCAAAGCAAATTTTGGGCATGAGAATTACTCGTGATAGGAAGAATAATAAATTGTGGTTATCTCAACACAATTACATTGAGAAGGTGTTAGAGAGGTTTAACATGAGCAATTGTAAACCTGTCAGTACTCCACTTGCTACTCATTTTAAATTGAATTCTGATCAATGTCCTACAAGTGAGAAAGACAAAGAAGAGATGAAGAAGGTTCCTTATGCATCCGCAGTTGGTAGTTTGATGTATGCTATGGTATGCACAAGGCCAGATATTGCTCATGCAGTTGGAGTTGTTAGTCGGTTTCTCTCTAATCCTGGTAAAGATCATTGGCAAGCAGTGAAGTGGATTCTCAGATACCTTAGAGGCACTTCCAAAGTGTGTTTATGTTATGGAGGTGGTGAACCTGTGTTGGATGGCTACACAGATGCAGATATGGCAGGTGATATTGATTCTAGAAAATCTACTTCTGGTTATATGATGACGTTTGCAGGGGGAGCTGTGTCTTGGCAATCAAGATTACAAAAGTGCGTTGCTTTATCTACTACTGAAGCTGAGTACATTGCAGCAACTGAAGCTTCCAAAGAACTCTTGTGGATGAAGAAATTCCTGCATGAGTTAGGCCTCAAGCAAGATAAGTTTGTGTTATTCTGCGACAGTCAGAGTGCAATCCATCTTAGCAAGAATCCGACTTTTCATGCAAAGTCGAAGCATATTGAGGTGCGGTATCATTGGATACGAGACGCACTGGAAATGAAATCATTTCTAATTGAGAAGATTCATACTGATGAGAATAGTTCAGATATGATGACGAAGACCTTGCCTGTGTCAAAGATGATATACTGTAGAAAGAATGCAGGCATGGTTGAGCAGTACCTTCCCACTTGAGTCGTGAGGGGGAGATTTGTTGGGTGGGATCACTCCCCAAGTGGAACCCACCAAGTTTATTAATATTATTATTATTATTATTATTAAAATAAAAGAAAAAGAAAAGAAAAAAAAAGGAATATATGGTTTATTGGGCTTGACCCATGTAAAGGAAAATAAAAGGAAGGAACGGGATCTCAAATCCCAAAAAGGGCAAAGGCTAACGAAAAGGCAAACAACAGTAACCGCACGCACGGCAACCAGAGAAAAGGAAAGGAATTCAGTTCCGGTGGTGGTAATAGTTTTACTTTCTCTGAGAGTTATTTTGGTATACCCACTTTAGTGGAAGGTTATTATAAGGCTATTGTTGTTGATTGATATTCCCTATTGTTATTAGGAAGGTTGATTGATATTCCCTATTGTTATTAGGAAGACTCTGGTGTACCCATTAATTATTATAGTGGAAGTTTTTACTGGACAAGGTCTGGTTTTTATTCTCTCAATTTGAGGGAAGTTTTCCACGTTAAAAATTGTGTTTGTCTCCTTTAATTTTCTGCCAATTATTACTTTCTGTTTGGCCATTTATTTGCACAGGTGGGGGAAAAATATTCCGCATTATTGAGATAGTTATTTCTAATTATCTCTGGTTTTTCCCAACAAGAAGGTTATGAATAGAGTGAAAATAAACCAGATCTAGATCTTTAAAAAGGATTTTACGGCTAGCTTAGGACATTTTTAAATTATGTCAGATTTTTTATCGAATAGATAAAATTAAAACTTTTTTTTAAAATTCTATTAAGCTTAAAAGATTATGCTACGAGCCATAAAAATGACTAAAAAATACAAAGGTTATTATAACTCAAAGGATGCAAGAAAGGGTAATAAAACAAAACAACCACCAAAAAGAAGAAAAAGAACAACAGGCAAGCAAAATATATGCAAAAACAATAATTAGTTTGATTTCATGAATAAAATTATAAGAAGTTAACTAACAATTTTTTTTCTCAAATTAACTAATCTTTTTAATTAACGTGAAAATGATTACTTTTACTTTTATATCTGAATTAAGGAAGTAACAAATTCCACAATTTATTTGAGGATGTTTATTTCAACATAGTGAATTTAATTTTTGAAGCAATTAATAAGTTAATATACGATGCATTTTGTTAATATAATATACAAAATCATTTGCCCCTTTTAATTAATTAATGAGTAATTAATTTGTTAAAATGAACACGCTTCCAGCAGTACCCCACTTGACACTTGTAAAACGAGGCCCGTGTGCGAGTCCCACATAGATGACAAACAGACGCATTTCCTATTCCTGCCTTGTTGTCTGCCCGAATTTTGCATCTCAGGTGTTGACCTCTCTATCATCAAAAACACTTTTTTTGATATACTCTCTCCATATAATAATTAATTTATTATCCGCCAATTATCATATTACTTTATGTGAGTCAATCAATAATCATTCTGCGAAGAATTTTGAGGTGGAAGACTAGCCATGAGAAGTGGAACCCGTAAACCATATGACCAATTAACCTTCCATTTATTTTAAATCATCCTAGAATACAGGCCTTCTATATTTTCTCGCCAAAAATGTTAAGAAAATCACTTTATTATTTTTGAATTTGGCGGTTTAAAGTGAGAATTAATAAAATCACTAATTAATATAATTGATATTACAATCATTTATGATTTTATCACATGTATATGATGTCACCTATTAATTTAATTATTAATAGTTAATATTATTCATTTCTAGATTAAATCAAATTTTTAATCTTTATAAAATTATAATATTTCAGTTTTAATACATATAAATTTAAATACAATTTTTAATATCTATAAAATATCATACATCAAATTTTAATTCTTGCTGTTAAGTTAACAGGTATTTTTAAATAAATTTTTTTAAACATGTTTATGATAATAAGAAGTTCCTTCTCAAAATAAATTCAATTTTTAAATTTATATTTTTATTATTAATTTTTTACATTTTAAAAATTCATATTTACTTCATCACAGTTAAAAATTTATAATCTTTTGTAGAGAAATAGTAAATATTATTTTAAATACTTAAACTTAAAAGTCAATTATATATTTTTTATTTCAAAAGAGATCAAAACTGTTCGATGAAAAATTTATTAAAAATTATAAAATTTTGTATTTTTATTTTACAATAATTAAATTAAAAAATTAAAATTTATACAGACTAAAAATATTTTGAAAATTCATTTTCGCATCTAAAATGAAATGTTCATTTTAAAAGTGTTTAATCCAATTATTATATAGACCAGTTTTTGGCTAAGAGTACGAGAGCCGTTGGATTTGGATTTCTGGAAAAGGTAAAACAATGTTTGAGTTGCGATGGAGACGTAGATGTGACGAAAGGAGCAACATAGATAGCATGTTGAGTAGTGTTGCAATTTGACTATGGTATTAGATTGTTTGATAGATGTTAAAAATGTGGAATTAAATAAAAATGAAATAATTATTACGGAGACGGTCAAGGAAAGTACCACCGGGTTTTCCGGTGCAAGGACGAATAATGAAAAGCTGATGTTAACACGTGGAAGATTAATATCCGTTGGATGGTCAACGTAGGTCTATTATTGAGTCATCTGAGCCGATGAAAACTGAAAGAGCACTGTAGAGAAGTTGCCTGTGATAGATAGATTTTCTTTCATGTCCCCCACGCACATTCTCTTTCTCTTTCTCCCTCCCTCCCTCATATGAATCATAATTAATAATCACACCCATCTCATTCTTCTCTGTTTGTGTTTGAGTAAAGCACATCAACCACCATAGTAGTATAAGTCTGAATTCTTCTACAGTACTTTTACTACAGTAAAGTGGATGGGTGCAGTTACCATTGCGCCGGCGTTGCAGAGGAACTAATTCCGTGCCATAATTTCCGCCCTCTTTTTATTTGTTTTCATTTTCTTCTAATAATAATAATAATAATAATTCTTTTTTTGGTTAACAAACAATTTTCCTCAAAAGCTGCAAAAACTAGTCCTCAAGTGTTAGATAATTAACTAATTAGTAAAAGAGTCCTGTGTCAAAATTAATTAATAATTAAGTAAATTAGCTAGATTGACGAATTAATTTCTTCTTGTACTATGGATAAGAATACTTGTATGTCTGAATTGGGAATGGTTTCAGGTATTTTGAGTACTGTAAGAAATGGCTAGGTTATTTTGGTTAGAAAAAGAAGATAAATAATAATGAGGAGAAGTGGAGGAATGAATTGTCAAGATTGTGGAAACCAAGCGAAGAAAGAGTGTATACATCTAAGATGTAGGACTTGTTGTAAGAGTCGAGGGTTTCAGTGTCAAACACATGTCAAGAGCACTTGGGTTCCTGCAGCTAAACGTCGTGAACGACAACATCATCTCTCTGCGTTGCAACAATTTCGTGGAGATGGAGACAATCCTAAACGACATAGAGATAATCATGCTGCACCTTCTCTAATTCCATGCCTTCCTCCACCTATCCCTGCCACAGGTTATTATTCATCTCATCTCTCTACCTTTATATATACTACTCCTACTATAATATTCACACACATATATAGGATTAGGATAATATATCATTTTTCAATACTTACAAAAACAATAATAACTTTTTTTTGTTAAGAAAAAAAAAAAGAATAACTTACTTGCTAGTTTAATTTAATATATATCTTGAGGGTTTTGTATATGAATGACTATACCTTATAACTAGTCCATATCATTAATTTGAATGTGAAAAATGGAACACCACTAGCTAGGATCCATATCACCCATCATAATTTCCTGTCTCTTGCTTTCTTCTTTTCCATATTCCATCACTGTTTTTAAGTAAAACTGACGAATTCATGAAATTAATATGTTAACCGTGTGAGCTGTTGATTTAGACTTTAGATAATGCTATTTTTCTTTTTTCATTATTTATTTACTTTATTTATTGAAATTCAGGCTTATCCATATATCTAGCTAGCTTTCATGAATAAATAAATAAATAAATAATATTTTTCAATTGAATGAATATTATTTTAGTTGATGATTATTACTTAGGGCTCATCCATATAGATACAAAATTAACGAGGTTCATGCACATAGGTTTATTTCATGAATGAATATATATTTTATTGATGGATGATTATTACTTAGGGTTGGAGGTGGGGCAATTTCCAGCAGAGGTGAGCTCATCAGCAGTAGTGTTTCGGTGTGTGAGAGTGAGGTCATTGGACGGTCCAGATGAACAATGCGCATATCAAACGGCTGTGAACATAGGAGGACATGTATTCAAAGGAATTCTATATGATCAAGGCCCTCCATCAAGTACTGCACCTATTGATCATCAGGGTTCTTCCAGTGAACCTCGCCATCAACTTCATTTCTTAACAGCTCCAATTGCA
The DNA here is from genome assembly GCA_037974735.1 of Cicer chorassanicum. Lineage (NCBI taxonomy): Eukaryota > Viridiplantae > Streptophyta > Magnoliopsida > Fabales > Fabaceae > Cicer > Cicer chorassanicum. The sequence continues at coordinate 68,468,706 of JBBPBP010009777.1, read as the reverse complement.
ACTACCGGTAACCCATTCGACCCTTCAATTTACTCCGCTCCACTAAATGCTCCTTTCATGCCTCGTAGTACACAATTTTTCCACCCCTAAGATCAATATTCCTAACTATGTATTTCAATAATAATTGGAACCTTGTCTTGTTTATCCTTTCTCATATTTTCTCATTGTCATGGACGGACTCTTAGTTAATTAGTATGACACTAGGACTTAGGATTAATTTGTCATGAATATGATTATGGTTGTTCTAAGGTACATCCATCTTAACATAATTAAGCTGATGTAGCTAGAAGGAAAAGTTGTATACAAAATTATTATGATTTATGACAATGAATTAATGGGGGGAACAAAGATGTATGTTTTTGTGTTACCGAATGTCACTTCAGATTTTTCATGCTTGTTTTTTACGTTTTCCTTGCCACAGCCAGTGTGTGGATATGTATGCAACTATATATGCATTATCATGATCATGCATTGTTTAAAGTTTTGTTTTGTTGGTTGATTTGATTTCATTTTAGTAATGTTCTTTTTCCAGATTAATGTTGAGTAAGCTTTCAGCTGTTTGGTGGTACATGAACAATGGTTAGGTTTGCAAGAATTAATGTGTAGAACAAAAACTAAACAACTTCAACAAACTATTGGTGTTAGTATTTTTCTCTAGGTGAGGCTACCTAACATGTATTTGAAAAATTGTGGGTAAAAATTAAAATGAGTTTCATATAGGATAGTTTCGCTGACAAATTAACCTTAAATATTTTTTTTTGTAAAAAATCAGCTACAACATAGGTCTAAGGATTGAACTATAAACCTTTTGTATGTAACTCTGATATTAATTAATTGAAGATAACTTATCCACAATTTTAAAAAAAATGTACTTTTTTATTTTCAAACTCCATCAGCATGTTTCTAACTATACACACAATTTTCAAAGAAATTTTAGTTTTTTATTTTCAAACTCCATCACCATGTTTCTAACTATACACTCAACGGATAAAACCAATAGATATGACTCAACTCAGTTTCTATACCTTTTTACTTCTCTTTTGATCTAACTTCTGCATATAATTATATATTACGTATAAATGGAGAATTGCAACTAGCATTTACACCAACTACTTCTCTGAAAAACAACAAAATTTAGCCATTGGAATAGACATCCATGATCCGCGGATGTCACTTCCATATGCTTGAGTTGGAAAAGTAGTTTTCTTTGGTTCATAGTAATGTTTAATGCTTCTAAAAGTATGTGCATATATGTAGTATCTATAAGTATATGTACTGTCCTCAATTATATAGGTTAAGGTACATACCATATGATAGGGCTAATAATACTTTCATAGATTGCTTGTTTTAGTGCATAAAGAAGATTCAGAAACTCTACCGAAAATTTCCCTTGATTTGTAATAACTGGCCCATTACATGTGCTACACAACCTTCAACTGATTGAGACATACCATGTCTCTTTCTCTTTCTTCCATGCTTTTGTTTTGTATTAATATTTGTTTATGAGATTAATTGTTATGTATGGTTAATGTAAAAAGTTTTATATTGTGAGTTTATTACAATTAATTATGAGAATGATTTTAAAATAATTTAATTAAAAATTAAATATCTTTAATAATTTAATTGACGGTGTAAAAATTATTTACTATATATATATATATAAATTAATCCTTTGTATATTAATTAATTATAACCTCTTTGTTCAATATTCATATATCCCCTTTCAATTTTATCTTTGATCATGTTTATAGTTAGAGAATTGGTTTCAAAATCAAATTGAATTAATGTTTTTCTAAGCGGTAAATCAAATATATAAAAGCAAATAAAATACTTCAACTCATTACAAAAGAAGAAACAAGCGTGAGTGACAAACAAACAAGCATAAATAGGAGCACAACAATTCCCAACTAAATAAAAGAAAAAAAAAAACTAAAACTAATTAAATTAATGCTCAATAACTTACATTCTACCTTCTTTAATATCTAGCTAGTATCAAGGAATTTTGCTTATTGAAAAATAATGTATTAAATTAAATTTTTATTTTTATTCTTCTACAATACGATCAAAATTCATGATCATTGTATTTTTTTTATAGTAAATGACATTAAAGGGAATATAAGAAGTACTTCAAATACTTTATAAAAATGTCAATTAACAACTTTGTAAATACATCAAAGGGTTCTTGCAACATTTACTGATAAACCATATCCATGAGAAGAGTTTGATGTTGTAAAGGTAGGAACTCAAATTTGCAACACCTGCATTGAAAATAACTTGGTTCCTTAAACTCCAAATGACCCATGTGGTAGCAATTCAAGGTAACACTCTTCTTGTTTTTGAAATGTTTTTATTGAAAGCATATAAAAAACTGTGATGTGTTCCTCCCCAAACTTTGTAGCCAATGGCAGCTGTATTACCAACCAATCCAATTATTAATATGAGCCGAAGGTTTTGTTTTTTTTGAAAGGCATATGAACCGAAGGTTGAAGTTGACTGGATTTTAATCAATAATACTTTTTGGAGGACAAATGTAGACAAGCAATAGAAAAAGAGTTGAATCTATAATTGTAGCTCAAAGTCTAGTCACTTCTGTTTGCCACATGTCTCGAGAGAATAGAAAGAAAGAGAAGAAGAAAACAAGGAAAAAAGCTAGTTTTAGAAAGGAACTTTTTTTTTCACACACCCATCCACCCAATTTACATTTTGAAAGAGGAATAAATAGAAAAGTTAATGTTATAAATGCGATAATATTAATAATATAATAGAAAGAAAGAGATAAAAAAATAAAGTATTAATTAAGTGTTGAAAAGTTTAGAATGTATAAATATAAGTGTTCTTTAATCTTTTAGAAATACCTCGGTGATGTTGTAAAGAAATTGAATTTAATGTTTAACTTCAAGAAACTGAAAATTCATTAATAATTTAAGAGACATAAAGTTGTCTTTCAAGTGAATGTGTGAGAGTTAAAAAATTGAGCGACAAATTGATAATTTTATCCTCACAACATAAAATTAGCATATACTGCCTTGCCTTTGTTATTTAAAAAAATATAGTTTTCTTTTTTCCTTGACTAACCATGAGATATGTCAATTTGTTATAGAGCAAGCGTTGCCATCTCGATGAATGCGGGTGACTCGAAGATTCAATTGTTGAGTAACATTGACACAATTTTTCCATTTATTTAAGTGCCAAAGAACAAGATTTTGGAAAGTAAAAAGATTAGGTATATTCTCATATTTAATATTGGAAAATATTGAAAAACATCAAATCTATCAATGTTGCGGGTACTATATTATTACTCTGTCTTAAAATATAAATAAAATTGAACTAAAAAGTATATATTTAATTTAAAATTTAAATTAAATATATTAATTATTTTAAGACATAAAAAATATATATTTTTTATAAGTGGTTATCTGATAATAATTATCTTATAATCACTTTGTGCTTTTCAAATAATGTATTTTTTATTTTTATTTTTGACCTTTATTCATAGAAAATAAATATTATTATGTTAATACAAATTTTATTATAATTCTTTTTAATCTTAAAATATATGTT
>JBBPBP010009777.1:68400754-68418520 GCA_037974735.1 Cicer chorassanicum | reverse complement strand
AAAAAAAAAAAAAAGGAAAAAGAAAACAAGGAGAAGACTCTCCCATCGCCTCTGCCATTGAAATGTATTTCTTGCATTTGGGCGAGGGAAAGCTGTGAGTTTATCGTAGGTTAGTTTGTGTGTTGTTGAGGAAGAAATGATGAGTGAATAGGGATCAAAAGAGATCATCTGAGAGTGGTGTGTGTCACTGTTAAAGCTACTATCATGGACTTCAAACCAAAAGAGGAGTTGGGTTGAGGAAAGGTGAAAAGGGCCAAATGATAAGGTGTAAAAACCATATGTTATTATCATAGACTTTAGATAAAGTTTATTTTTCTTCAAAATACAAAAGATAATTCAAAAATTGATTCAAAAAAATCATTTTGGAAAGTTTTGATAAATTATATTGCTATAATATTTTTAATATTAAAAACATATTAATCACAGACATAAAAGTTTCTCTCAAAAATGTCAAAATTTACAAAAATTACACAAAAAAACAATTAAAAAGTGATGAAATTGCCAACAATAAAAAATAACAATTTTGTACATATTTTGAGAGATAAATACTCAAATTAAAAAGATAAAAAATTTAGTTATATGTAATGAAAGATTAATAATTAAAGATATAATTTTACAAAAAGTTTATCCGAGAAATTCTTGTTGTTAATTTTCATTTTCACTCGCGCAGAACCATATATATATAGGAAAGAAAAAAAAAAATCAAAGCACGTGCTCCATCTGGCTTATATGATATATCTATGTTATATAATTTAATTCTAATTTGAAGGAATCAAAACTCGATTGTTCCACAAAACAATGAGTTGTTTGCGTTTTATGTTTTTACAATTGCTGTCTCTGTCGCTTTTATCTTTTGTGACTGCCATCGACACTTCTAAACTCTTCGAAGAGTGGTGTAAACAACATGGCAAAACATACCCTTCCGAACAGGAGAAACGCTACAGGTTCAACGTTTTCGAAGATAACTATGCCTTCGTTGCACAACACAACCAAATGGGAAATTCCAGTTATACCCTTTCTCTTAACGCTTTTGCAGATCTCACTCACCATGAATTCAAGACCACTCGTCTCGGCTTGCCTCCTTCTTCTTTGCTCAGATTCAAATTCAACCGTTTTCAAGATCAACAACGTTCCGATGATTTTCTACAAGTTCCTTCTGAGATTGATTGGAGAAAGAATGGTGCTGTTTCTTCTGTCAAAGACCAAGGAAGCTGTGGTACTTGTTTTCTACTTCAAAATTATTGAACTTTGAAATGGGGTTAAAATTTAGTTTTTTAGTTTTGAATTCGTTCTATAAACTTGCCAGTATCATAGTCAAATTGAAAAGGGGACAAATTTGTGTTTTCAGTTTTGTATATGTTATAAAGCTCAAACTTTATCGTTTAAGGATCATTTGAATTGACTTATTTGAGTTTGTCTACTGAAATAAACACTCATGAGACTGTTTGGGAGGCTTATGAAAACAACATATGACATGTCAATAAGCTATTTTTAGCTTATTTTCCTAAGCTCTCTAGGATAGTTTGTATGAAAATATTTGATTTTATTTTATCTGTTGTTATAGAACTTGTATATAGGTACTTGTATGATAAGCTTTATGCTATAAACGCTTGATTAAACAATTTATGAAAAAATGTCCTTATTATAAAGATATTGTTGTGTTGGTGTGAATTATAGCCTTATAGATGCTCGAGCTATTGTCTATATGCATAAATAAGCTGTTGTTAAATGCTGAGGGGAGATAGAGGAAGGGTGTCTCTGAAGGTTATCTAGACTTGTAAACTGTAGTTGCCATTATAATTTCTAATAATAGAGAGTAAGGCCAAGTTTAGATAAGCTTCTACTTTATGGAAGCTTTTCAATTAAAAATAAGTATTTAATTTTTAACTCATGAAAAAGTATGCTGCTATGTTTATAGGCGTTTATAAAGAAGTTAAACGAGGGAGCTTCTAATAAAATGAGATGGGAAGTTGATTCACAAATAATATTTTGACAACACAGTTGTTATCTTTCACCGTATAATAATACGTTTGTGTTTATTCATTCTCTCTCTTTCGGTCACATCAACAATTGTGTTGAGTGTATTTTTATACTGTGTCAACTTATAGTGTTCATTTGTGATGTTCAAATAACACCATTCAAGTTGATTTCAACTTATGAAGAAGCTATAATTTAGAATACAAATATTATAAGATCATTTTACTTTTTTTCTTTAAGCATTGGAAAACATTATTTAAAGTAGATGTATGTATTACTGATAAAGCTGTATGTATATTATGCAGGTGCTTGTTGGTCATTTTCAGCTACAGGTGCCATCGAAGGGATAAATAAAATTGTGACAGGTTCCCTTGTAAGCCTTTCTGAACAAGAACTGGTAGATTGCGATACAACCTATAATAGTGGTTGTGATGGTGGGCTCATGGACTACGCATACCAATTTGTCATTGACAACAATGGGATCGACACCGAGGAAGATTACCCGTATCAAGCTCGTCAACTACTTTGCAAAAAGGACAAGGTATTTGCCTGTTGTTTACAACAAAGAATCTGGAATAAGTTTTGTAGGTTTGTTAAAATACTTTTTGATTATCTCCTTACTTTTTCCTTACCTCCAATCTTACAGTTAAAAAGGCGCGTTGTTACAATCGATGGTTATACTGATGTGCCTCCAAACGACGAGAAAAAACTACTAAAGGCTGTCGCAGTCCAACCTGTTAGCGTAGGCATATGTGGTAGCGCAAGGGCTTTCCAGCTATACTCAAAGGTTGAGCTCAATGATCAATATTAGTTACATAGGTTCACCAATTACTATTGCAATAATATGTCAATCTTATTTCTATTTCAGGGTATCTTCACGGGACCGTGTTCGACTTCTTTGGATCATGCAGTGTTGATTGTCGGATACGGTTCTGAAAATGGGGTAGATTATTGGATTGTAAAGAATTCCTGGGGGAAATATTGGGGAATGAATGGTTACATTCACATGCTACGGAACACAGACAGTTCTGCAGGGTTATGTGGAATCAACATGTTAGCTTCGTATCCAACGAAGACCAAACCTAACCCCCCCGTCCCACCTCCACCAGGTCCTATAAAGTGTAATCTGTTTACTTACTGTTCAGGAGGAGAAACATGTTGCTGTGCCAAGAAATTTCTTGGAATATGTTTCTCTTGGAAATGCTGTGGTGTAACTTCTGCTGTGTGTTGTAAGGACAAGCGTCACTGTTGTCCACTAGATTATCCAGTTTGTGACGGAAGCAATGGCCAATGTCTTAAGGTTTGTATAACTACCTCCTATCTGTACTCATAATAAGTAAATGGTCTAACGTTGAAGAAACTGGGTGATAGATTTGTTAACACATACTCCCTCAAGACTTAAATAGAAGCAAAAATATACATGTATTTGGTCCAATCGGACAAAATCCATGTACATATTCAAGTCCTGAGGCCAGAGGCAATACGTTCTAATCAAATCTATTTAATTGTTCACAAGCTTTGAAATCAACACTACAGTTCTAAGTTGATGATCATGTTGCTGGATGCAGTTTTTTATTTATGCTCACTGACTGTCTATAACTTGCAGAGAATTGCAAATGGGACGATAACGATGACATCTGATAAAGAAGATCCTTTCCATCAGACAATAGATTGGAGATCTAATTGAGTATTTATCATTTACATCACTTGTTTGTACTGTTGAATCCTTTCAATTGCTATTTAGTTTGTATTACTGGGTCATTCTATTTCTAGCTGTTAAATGGGATACGAAAGGAAACAAATTATATCTGTCATGGTATGGGATATTGTCATATTGATAGGTTAGGGAATGCTTGCACGATCCGAATGTTATACTAGAGAGAGGGTACATAAATGTTTTGGCATGTATTCCTCCCTAAGGTTTTATTAGCAAAGAGTTGTTAAAGCAAGACTGTATTGTGTCTCATGTAGAATATTTTTGTGATAGCTTACTTCTTATGTTACTAAATTAAGACAAGGACACGGCATATACTACAGTAAGAAACAGCCTTAAGTCTTCTTTTAGACCCTGGTCTGTCTTAAGTTAGCTTACACTTGCATATGCTTTGTTGTGGATTGGAAGATCGTGAATATGGGATGAATTGTTGTGTCCACAGTTGACATTATTGGACTATAGTTTGTGCACCTCAAACTCGAACAACTTGAATTTCATAATCAAATAAAATGTTTGCCATCAACTTAATTAGACCTTTTTCAAATCAATTTTAGATCACAAACCATGATTTTAGTTAGGAAATGCTAGTGTACAAGACGAAAGCATATTTTTCATCAATACTACGTGATTTGCGTCAAATATTTGACTTTATATTGTTACCTGAGTTTTGATTATTAGAAACCCCATTCGTTTGTTTTCAACGAAATTGTCTTGTGTAATATAGCAGCGCCCTTTTAGTTAAAATGAAGAAATTTTCCTTCTGTCAGACTGAGACATGCAGGGTATGCCAATAAAAGAAAATATTAACAATAATGCAGCAAGCGACTTTGTGAAACTTTCGAGAATAGTATTACTAGGAACTGATTTTTTTTTATAACGCATACTATGAATGTACAATTTTATAGTACTGTAGACTAATAACAGAACAGAGGAGAAATACATATGAATATACAAGGAGAGAGGTAAACGCTAGGATAGCAAGATTCAAAATTAGGTGTTGAAATTCTTATAAAACCATATGGCTCCAATTAGTGACCCTACTTTGGATAGCATATTCCCCCAGAGAGGCAGAGACCGTTGCAGAATAGCAAACCAAATGAGATGTGGTTACTGCAAAGGTACGATAACCAACCGAAACAGAATGATCAATTTTCAATTATGTACAAAGACCTCATATTTGACAACAGTCTCCACATTCACTCAACCAATGAAAAAACTAGCACAACATACTGCATCAAATCAGGAAAGAAGTTCTAGCACCCCAAACAGCCAACAATTATCCATCACACCATATGCTAGGCATGATTCTGGATTTGATCACCATTCATAAGAACTCATTGTTGAGTTATGGAAAATTTCCTTCAGTTGATAAGGACCAGCATTCCCCTGTTTATACTAAATCAGGAGAATTTTCAAGAATAAGGAATCTTGATTGGATTGAATTGATGTTTTCAGGTCTGATACTATATTGTATCAGGAGAATCCTCAAGATTTGAAGAAAAGGGAATCTTGGTTGCATTGAATCGATATTCACATCACAAGACACATTATTATTTACATATATGTTAAACGAAAACTAATTTATAGACTATAACTATCTCATACACTGTGATAGTTTATTATTGCTAGATACAAGCTTAAATTAATCCAGAACGGTAAAAGAAAGTCAGAGCCAGATTTTTAATTTGTATGTTATCCGAATCCGATTACCCCGATGATAATTCATCCCCATAGGTAAGTAAAATCTTCTGTCACCGGCCAGTGAAACTAAGCAAAATATATTTTGTTTCTTGTCTAGCAGATTGTTCTTTCATTTAATTTTTTACGAGCCTATCCCTCTAATTCAAAAAAATAATTTCCGGTCTTTAAATTAAAAATTGTCTCACTATTTCAATACCCGCAAAATCCAAAAATTTAATATATTTAAAAATCCATGGCCTAAGCAAATAAGCATCCATTACTTGAATTAGGAAATCGTATCTACTACTATAAAGTATCATCGTCATTCTATATAAAATGTCACTCAAAATCAAATAACCAGACGACATGATGAAAAATTACACTTGGGAGAATTTACAACTTTTTCCCATTATATCCCATGCTAAAGATACCTTTCATGTGTCTTTGTTTAAGATTCAAAGTTTCCAAACTAAACTATTTGCAGCGGCATTGATTTGAATCCGTGAAAGGCACGATCACGAGGAAGACGAAGAAGAAGGAGAAGAGGGAAAAACGTCTTTAACAGCAGAAGCAGCAGAAAGATAATTCAGCGTATTCTTCAATGTTTCCTTCTCCCTCATCAATCTTGCACCAGTATCCTCCAATTCCAACAGAGCTTGTTGCTCTCTCGGCGCTCCTTCAAACGTGCTTCCAACAAAGAACGAAAACGGCGTTGGGAATAAGTTCCTCCTCAAATCTCCAACCTCCTTCTCTGCTTTTCCTCCCAACCGATTCGATAACCGAATAACGTCTTTCATATACGTCTCCACTTCGTTCGCTAAACCGTCAACGTCCACGTCAGCAGAAGGAGACGGTCTATCTTCGAGCCACGCGACACGCGCCACCAGGTAGGGTTTCGTGCGAACGACTTTCGTGACACGAAAACGCTCCTGTCCTTTGCAGATTAAGAAGAACCGGTCATCCACGAGTCGTTCGTGTTTTATGACTTCTCCGACGCAACCGACTTCAGCTGTTCCGGAAACGGCGTCGGTGTAGATGACGCCGAATCGGAGATCTGTGTGGAGGAGAGTGTGCATCATGATACGGTAGCGAAACTCGAAGATCTGGAGAGGGAGGATTGCGCCAGGGAAGAGAACCAAAGGAAGAGGAAACAGAGGGAGTTCAACTATATCGTCTGATTTAGGAGAGTTAGCGTGGTGCTTCTCCGAGAAAGACGACGCTGAGCATCGGAGGAGGGAAGTAGCTTTACGGCGGCGATAGTGGTTGAGAACATTAAGATGCGGCGGCGTAGGTGTTGAGGATGGAATTTTAGGGTTTAAGGAAAATGGAGTGAGGTTTAAACAAAACGGAGATGTTGGTGAAGGGATAAGCTGTGAAATTGAGATTGCCATTTTCCAATGGGGAATTTAGAACAGAGAGAGTAAGATAGAGAAATGGAATTAATCGGAGAAACTATAGGTTAATTTTGTGATTGTGTGGTCACTAGTGATTCCACTTAGTCATTTACCATTGTCAATCACACTCCCTAGTATCTAATACAATTATTATGTGCGACTGTTACGGTAATCACAGTCACACTCGAACTGGCTAGGCCACTAAAATGAAAATTTACATAGATGAAGAGGTAGAAATGTTGGAAAAATCCAGTGGTTTTGAGCACAAGCCAGATTATATGGATGAGATGATAATGAAGATTAAGCACGTGGTTCTGGATATTCCACGTGGGAATCTTTGATCATGATTTGCAATTGGATTACTACTTTAGAGATGGATGGGGTCAGATATTAAGCCCCGATTCATTCTTAGGCCCAACGCAATATTCAGGCCCAAACTATAAAAATAAAAATTTTGCCGACAAAATTAATGTAGTATTATTCTTAAAATAAAATAAAAATCAATGTATTTGACTCCAATTTTATACTAAGTACATTAAAATTATTTTAATTTATTTCATTGCAAAGGAAATAAAAACAATTAGAAATCGTGCGAACAATTACTTGATGCGCCTCTTCTGGTTTCGTCACGGGTGATGACGCGTCACGTATGGCTATGTGACACGTTGCAACGAGGAAAGCGTTATTTAATTTAATTTTATAGACCATAAAAAAGACAAGTCAAATGCTGTACTAATATTTTTTAATTAGAAAATCTTATATATAAAAGGCATCGAGCTTGGTTTAAGGGTCAGAGCAAATCATAAGCGAAAACAAAAAACAAAATTAAAAGGCAAAGGCGTAATTTTGGACGGTGTTGTGCAGAAGAGGAGAATGGCAACAGAAGAGGGACTAGTAATCGGTGTTCATACTGTGGAGGCTTGGAAGGAGCAGATCCAGAAGGGAAATGAGTCCAAGAAATTGGTTACCTTCCAACTTTCTCTTTCATTTCTTTTTGTTGCGTTTTGATATTAGCGAACTAGGGTTTTGATATTGCATGTGTGGCTTTCTAAAATCTCATTCCATTTTGCTACATATTAGTTTTGTAAGCAGATCTTGATTCCTCTGCTATTGTTCATTTGTGAATTTGATCCTCAAATTGCTAGTCCCTAATTATTATTATTTCATAGCTTTGGAAATTCGGTGAAATTTTGATGGTTTAGTCGTTTAGAAGATGGAGAGAGTTTAAGTTTTTTTTTTTTTTTTTGAGTGAAATGATGTTTAAAATCAATCCTGTTTGTGAAAATTTTGAGTGGAGAGTAAGGATATAAGGGTTTTAAATTTGAAGAAACGAGATGACAATTACCATCGGTAAACTCACACACATAAAGTGGAGATTTTGGGTTCGAACCCGGGTCACAACGGAAAATATTCAACCTTGGTTTTGCCAGTTGAGTTAGGCTTTATATATATATATTGAAGATTGACTTTGATATGTAACTTTGGGCGTTGAAAAGGTTTAATAAAATAGAACATTTCAACAAACCACTAAGAAGTTACATATCAACTTCAATATTTTTTCATTTCAACTTCAACCAACCCATTTATTATGGTAAATCAATCTGAATTTACAGTAGTATTTACTTTGATACTTGAAATCATGAATCTTGAATTATTACTGGCATTGGAATCTCCCACTAACCTTATGTCAAATCATGGACATTTGTTATTAGAATTATTAGCTGCCATGTTTTTGTGTTTAAGCCTGTTATTGAAGATTGGTAGCATTTTTGGTATGATATGTGATTCTCTAAAATTGTTGATTTTCTCCCTTTAATTTTAAGCAAAATCAAAGTACTAAAAGGAAATTACATTGACAGATTGTAGTTGATTTCACTGCTTCTTGGTGCGGCCCATGCCGTTTCATTGCCCCAATTCTAGCAGAGATTGCTAAAAAGCTGCCGAATGTCACCTTCCTTAAGGTTGACGTGGATGAATTGAAGGTGAGCATATCTAAATCTACCACATGACATTATTACTGTTTTCAATCTTAAATCCCAAAGCGTTAATGAGGCCTATTTCTTTAACTAAGAATGCTGAAATTAATTAACGTGATTTCTTCAGACTGTTGCTGAGGAGTGGGGTGTTGAAGCTATGCCAACCTTCTTGTTCTTGAAAGAAGGAAAACTAGTGGACAGGGTTGTGGGTGCTAAGAAGGAGGAGCTGCAATCGACAATAACCAAGCATATTTGAAGGGTCACATAAATAAAATATTATCATCTATTTCGAGTCAGTTTGCATTTTTTTTCTTTCTATTTTTGAGTCAGTTTGCCTGGTTTCAGTATGGTTTTCAAATTTTAATTTGTAGAACATGGGTGGATATGTGAATTATGAAACTAGCAATAAGATAAGCAACTAACTTGCATTAGCAAGTGCGTAATATTTATTAAAATGTTTTTTTGTGCGATATATTCTTATCACTGTCCTTGCAGTATTAGCTACTATTCTTTGCTATAGACCAGAAGCAGGGTATCCATGGATCCCCCATTTCGATTGAATGATCCACATTTCAAATTTTCTCTGCTTGCTCTTCATGGTTCTGATAAGTGGCAGTGTGTTTTGGTGAATACAGAAATTTAAGAACTTCCAACTAGATACAGTAAAATTACATATAAAAAATGATAAATTACAAACAATAATCTAGGCTGCATTTTTGTATAAGTCACGGTGGTTTGGTGCAAGATCAAGAAGAGGGAGAAACAACATAATAAGGGATGCACACCTAATCCCCGACCGGTAGAACCAAGTCACATACAAACTGAATCTGATTTATTGCAAGCTATATAACTTATTGCTTCAAGGCTAGCCTCGCTAATCACGAACTCCTGCTGCATGTACTATTCTCTTTACCAAAGATATTTTCCAAGGATTCCCACCTAATTCTTCAAACACTATTATCAGGTTATTTGTTGGCTTTAGCCAGGACCTTGGGACATGATACCTGCGACATTCCAAACAGAAAGCTTTTAAGTAAGGTTTCTTGTATGGAGTATAATAATTATAGTTGCATTGGATTTGGCACATTGTACCCAAAAAAATCGTGTCATTATCATTACTCAAATGTTATAGTCCAAAGAGTAATGATATATATTAACACAACCAAAGGTAATTGAATACCCATCTTCCCATAGACACAGAATTACTAGTAAGGTTGAAGTTATAAAATCTTTCATTACAGAAAAGTGTACCATCGTTGAGTGGGTTGTCCACAACCAAGTTGGCACTTTACAGGCTTGAATGTCCCAGAATAGCTGCAAGAATTACAGTTGCCCTTTGCATAAGCCAGCCAATATCTTCCTATGCTCTGCCCATTGATCCATACTTGGCCCTTACCCATACTTTCCATGTCCAAAGCCAATGGTTCATTTCCCTCAGGTGCATTAAAATAAGCCTGGAGATTTTTAAGTTTATGGTAAGCTTCTAGCTGAAGATCACAAGCCATAACGTGTTTGGACCCTCTACAGCTGTTTTATGGTGCAGCCGCAGTAGGGATTATGCAATAGGCTAGTAAACTGTTCTTACCTTGTGCCATTTTAGTTGTGACCGGCTTCGTGTAGCTAGTGAATCTTGGACCCAATCAACAGATGAGACCCCATTGAATGATACCAAATTCAAAGCCTCTCCTTTTAGGCCAACCTGATAAAGAGCATACTGTAATTAAAAAGCAATTTCTCTTCACGTTTGATTGGAGTTTAAGAATATACGTAAATTATATTTTGTGTTTTGTTGTGTTGTGTGCATCAGACCTGATAAGACCATTTATTATGCGTCAAATCTTTCGGTCCATGGTCGAGACCCTGGAGCAAAACTGGACCAGTGATCCCTGTCTCCCATGTTTCATAATGCCGGCCAACGTTCTTCCAATAAAATTTGACCAAAAAAAAAACAAAATCAATCAGTAACTAGCAAGATGGCTAACAAGCAAATGGAAACACTTGAAGCAGCACAACCCAATGTCCAAATTTAAGTTGGATTTAGAAGCATAGTATTCAGTTCTAACCGGCAATCCAACAGTCGCGCTGAGAAGAGCAATTTTATTTGTTCCAGCATGTAGATTAACTGGCCCATTAAATGTACAACTTCTCTGTTTCCTTGTCCCAAAAGCCGACCCTGTAATAGAAATCAGTCATCTTCACCTAACTCAGAACCAACATGCAAATGAATCAACTACCGTACTTAACTGCATGTCTGCATACCTGAAAATTTTCCATTAACAAATACATGGACAGCATGTCCTGCAGACTGCACATTAATGCTTGGTTTGTGTCCTCCTCGAAGATATGACTCTGATGAACTTATGTCAACACTGCAACATACCAACCAGAAAACAGTAAAATTCCAAATGCCAACAACTGAGAAGGTGGGATAATAGATTCTATGTTTAAAATTGTCAAGTACAGGAATTTATTGGAAACAAAAACAAGCAAATTTCTTCTGCTTGAATCTGCATTTTGATATGATAGACAACACCTAGAAATTTATTGCTATGTCATCAAACCAACAGTTCAAAAAAGTTTTAATTCATTTGATGGCCTATCTTAAAATCTAGCAAAAAAATCTTTATATCACTCATCTTACCTGGTTATATACCATAGATAGTCACTAGTGTCTCTAGTAACATTCAGGTGTTCTAAGAGTCTAGCAGCTGTAATTCTTGAACTTTCATCTAGAGAAGATAGATCTTCATCATAGGTCTCCCATGAGAACCTAGGATTGACAGGAAGCATTTTTACCACTGAAGTTTGCGATCTCACCTTCATGAAGGCATAAAAATTCAATCAAATACTTGATTGATACAATTGGCAAAACTTAATACGATTAAGAAATAAATTACGATGAAAAATGATTCCATTGCATTTAATCAGCATAGCATAAAAGGTCCTGCAAAATATTCTTACTTTTGCAGTATTAAATATGGAAGTTCTGCAATCAGGTAGGATACTTATAGACCAAGGAGGCAATTCATAGTGCCTGTTATTGAAAATCACAGCAGCAGCAGATTGTTCATGATAGTTTGCTAGAAAAGCCGCACATCCTGCAGTCCCTGCAGAGAATACGTGAGCCTGGAAAATCACCAAGCACACACAGAGAGAAAAGGGTAATTGTCAACAAAAGATTACTCTATCATAAATAAACACATAACTAGAAGAGGTTTAGTTGGTGACTTGTTTCATGTCAGAGACAATTTACCTGCTGAAGTGTTCCTAATGATGTAACAGTCGGGTCTGAAGAAACCAAAGCATGCTCACAACGCTTTATAGCTTTATGAAGATCCTTCAAATGGTTATACTTTGGTTGCCTGATCAAACCTAAACATCGTGAAGTGCTGGTATAATTAAAATATCTTTTAGACCACACAGAAGGAAACAATATCAACCACTAATTCACATATAAAAGAAGGAAATATCGAAATATTACTACAATTAACTTGACTTGAGGAATTTGTATCGGTAAACTTTATCTATACTGTCCATTCAAATGTTTAGTGAATCACTTGGCGAAAAAATATACAAAGAATCTGCTCATAACAAGCATGATTTGCTTACCATATTCATCAATTGGAGCATCATAGTCATAGCTTGTAGTAATAAATGGACCCCCAGCTGATCTTCCAAAATTAGTTCCTCCATGGTACTATCATTTATCACAAAGGTGAAACTTAGGGTTCAAAGCAAGGAACCACATGTTTTGTTGCAACAAAGAAGAAGAACTGAACCATATCCTAAGAGCAAGGAACCAACCATGTAGTAATTCACATATGAGCCACCCTTCTGAATGAAACGAGCTACTGCAAATGCTAGATCCTGAACTGGTCGCTGATGAATCGGACCACCAAAATCTGTAAACCTTTTGATCATGGGGAATAGAAAGAAATAGATCAGAAGAGTACAAGAGTGAAGAAAGTAGACAACAGTAACTAATATCTATATTCATAGAACAATATGTAGCTTACCAGCCACTCCAAGACTCAGTCCACAAGCTAGGCTTAAACGGTTTATTTGGAGAGAAATCGTCGCAGTAAAAACCATTACATGAATTAATCTGTGGTGGAGAATTAGAAGATATATTCAGCCCTTAAGATTAGATATAGTTTCAATTCATGAACTCAATCCCCCTAAAGTGTGACAACTGAAGAAAATGGGTCAACCAAGAGAATGAGAGGACTCACCACAGGATCAGGGGCATCATTTTCCTTGCACATCACCCAAGGGACTCCTGTTCCCAATCCAACAGCCATATTTGCAGCCCAATTTAGGTATGCATGACCAGCAGCTCCCATTGCCCTCCTCTCGGGTCCGTATTCGTTCTCAATCTAGAAAATATAAGTGAGGAGCAAAAAACGAAAGGGATAGGACTTCATCTTGAAGTAATAATAATTTATTGGAATGCAATATGAATACACTTATGATAGCGTCATTTGATCCATCTAGCCAACCCTACTTAGCAAGATAATGTTTGGCTGTTGCTGTTGAAATATGAATTTCACTTAAGTGTAATCCACTCCTAGGCTTTTGAGTATTTTCTTCAATTATGCCACAGACTTAAATAGAACTGCATACCTGAGAAAGAATGATTGGACCACCCTGAGATTGAAACAACTTCTCACTCTTCATCATTTGGACAATCTTCTGGGTAAAACCTTGCATTGCCGCCTAAAGCAAAAACAAAATGACATCAAATTATTCAAGACTCGAGTTCCGTTGGAATTCAAGTGTGAATGGTTAAACCCAGATAGAGAAAACAGGTGATAAAATCAAAGAAAATTCAAACCTTGAAAGGCCCATTATCTGTTCTGAAACTTATTCCAGGAACATACTTTAACCAAACAGGAATTCCCCTATACCATTAAAAAATGAAATTGTTAAAAACAAATATAAGCTTACATAAAAAAGAAAGTAAACAAAAGAAAACACAGAAATTATAATGGAAGTACCCAAAATTCCACTCAGCGCATACATAAGGACCAATCCGAAGATTGGCATAAAGTCCCACCTTTTGCACTGTCTTAATGAACCTTACAAGATCATACCTTCCTTCAAAATTGTACTGCAACCCATAATAATCAGAAGATAAACAACATCTAGAACATAAAAAGTAGGGTTATATGGTTTTAGACTTTTAATCCCTATAAAATTTCAAAATTGTTTCTAGTTCCTATAAAAATTTCTTCGACTTTTAGTCTCCACAATATTTTTCCTTGACAATTTTACTCTCACAAAATCAAAATAAATCAAGACTTTATCAGAATACTAACAAACTTTGCAAATACATTTTATATTTTATCATAAAAGTAAAGTATACAAAAATGACTTCGAAATTCGATTTCTAAATACTACAAACAACAGAAAATTTTATAAGGATTAAAAATATATTAAGCTTGAAATGAAGAGAAAGGAAGATCAGTTGAAAGAGTATTATTACATTTCCAGGAGACGGTTCATGAACATCCCAAAAAACATATGTGTCTATAACATCAAGACCACCGTGTTTAGCCTTCCAAATTAGATCTTCCCACATCTAAAATTCACACATTTTGAAATAAAAAAAATGGCATAACAAGAACTTGAAATGCAATTGCAAAAACATAAGAGTGAATGGTGAAAGAGTAAAAATACTTGAGGGGTGCTTCTGGGATAGTGAATTGAACCAGAAATTAGGATTCTTCTGTGGCCATTGATGAGAAGAGACTTTCTATCGTAACTAACATTGCTGCAATTACAGCCTAAAAACAAAACAAACAATACAAGTAGTAATAGGATTGAAATTGAAGTGATGTTCATGTCTCTTCAATCAACCTACTCAAGAGTCTAACTAGCTGAATAAATTGAACGATACTAAATTTTGAAATGAAGAATGAGAAAGAGAACAATGCTGAATCAATATCCAGTAGTAGTGACCATTATGATGCTACTGTTAGTATTAATTGCTTTCCATTTTCACTCCACACATGATCTTCCCTTTTGCTGTCTTTGTAGCAACCTTAATTAATTGTTTGTTTGTGTCAGTTTTGGGAGCCGTATATATTTATCTATTTATTGAAATCAAAAAAATGAAAATTGTTTTTTATTTTTTGTTTCTGTTTTTCTTAGGGAGAACCGTTGGTTTTGCTAATGATACCAAATTGAAATGAACGTTGCTAATCATCATTTTAGATTGAAGAAAGTCATCATTCTTTCCGAGTCTCATTCACTTTACAGGTTTTTTTTCGGTTAAACCTTTGTTTCCTTTTTTATCTTTCTTAATCATCAGCTTTTTAGAGTGAAAGTTTTGATAATCTAAAGTTGAATATGTAGTTTAGTGATTATTTCTGCTAGGATTTGAATTTTGTTCTATGAATGATTCATCTATTTAGTATTCATTTTTTCACAATAAAAATTTAAGATTAAACAATGATATATAGTTTTTAATATAAAAGTTTAGAATTCTATTATTTTTAGAATATTGTTTGCAATTTTTATTTAGGTTTAATTAATTTTTTTTTATCTTAAAAGAGAGAGAGTAAATTTCACCATAATTAACTCATGTGAAGTCTCAAATTCAAATTGGAACAAAACCTAACAATATTGATATTTGTCCATTGATATATGATTTAAGAAAATGTTTAATTAATTTTAGTTGTTGAAAATGATAAAAACCTAAACAACTTAATAAAATGGACTATAATTCAAAAGAAAATACTAATAAATGTGTTAAACATGTTAATGTTAAGAAATTTAAATAAAAGTAGTGTCTTAAAATTTGATCCCGTGTGTTATTAAGGTATATCTTTTCTAATATAGTTTTTTGTTTCAAAAAATACAAAAAGAAATTATGTTTTTTATTAGTAGCAACACCAAAATTCAAATTCTCACACTCCTCTGAATGAAAAAAAAATGTTGAAACAAGCTATCTACATTTAAAGCTTTCAGGTTCTCCAACAAAGATTTATCACTACTAACTATGGTGTCACATAATTACTAAAAAGATCTATTTTCAAATCATTTGTTCTTTTTTTGAAAGAAAAGTTCAAATCTCTTGGACGAGGCAAATAAAAGTGAGTGGGCCAATTTGACATTTGTGGCACAGTATTGCCTTTGATGCTAGGCAACATAGGATCCCTATAAACCAAAAATGTTATATAATTAAGACTATTGACCTTGTCAGTTCCATTTTTCCTTCTGCTATCTTTCATTTGATTTTAAAACTACTAATTTAAAATTTGAAATTCTGATTAATGATAAATAAAAATTACTAAAATTTGTTTCATTATTTCACACTTTCTGTTTAAAAGCGCACTTATAATTTTTTAAGATGAACAATTTTGATCAAATTTGACTTAGTTATAACTTTCGTATCACTAGTTTACACTATATATATATATATATATATATATATATATATATATATATATATGATATTAATCCTTTGATTATTTATTGAGTAATTTTAATTTCTGTCTTTTTAAAAAACGAATGACTTGACTTTTTTTTCAACGAGGATAAAATTAGATCAATATGATGCCTTTTTTCGAAGCAAAAACGATAAATACTAAACGATGTTCTATTACTTTAAAACAGACACATCGAACATCAGGGGATGTAGCTCGGATGGTAGAGCGCTCGCTTAGCATGCGAGAGGTACGGGGATCGATACCCCGCATCTCCATTTTTAATGTATTGTCTCATTGTTGCTTGGATCATTTGTTTTTTGGATGTTTAATGAAACGGCCCATATGAACGATAACCCTGGTTATGCCGTTGGTTAATTATACAAAAACTTGTCACCTCTCCCCCCTCGTTGGACTATTATTTTAAAACAAAATTTATATTTAAAAAATTTGAGTGAATATAGAAAAATTTAAATTAATTCAAACTTTCAAAAAAATTTGACTAATTTGAAACATTCAAAACGTAACTTCTAATTTTTCAAAAAAAAAATATCAAAAAATTCAAACAATATAAAATTTTCGAAATAGAAAAATTAATTAATATTTTTGAAATAGAAAATTTTAGAATAAAAAGTTTTGAAATAGGAAAATTTAGAATTATGGTCAAATTTTCGAAAGATAAATTTTGTTTCAAAATAATGACACTAATTTTTTGAAATTTTCTATTTTAAAAATATTTAAATTTTTAAAATTTCCTTTTCAAAAATTTTCTATTATGTAATTTCCTATTTTTAATATATAGTAAAAAAGGTAAAATAGCTTTTTTAAATGTATTGACGGAATAAAAGGTATAAGTAGAGGTGACAAGTAGAAAACTCTATAGAAGTAAGCATATGTAACCTTTTGATTTCACAAAAGATCCAAATTTAGGCCCACTTTCCTCACTTGTGATTTACTAGTATCATACCAATTTTTATTTTATTACTTTTCGGTCCTTATAATTTATTTTTTAGAAAATGCCTTACTTTTCTAAAAAAATTAGACAACCCAAAATTAAACATTGATGAACAATGAAATTAAAGATGTAGAAGAAACAATAAAATTAAAGTATTTGATGTTACTATTCAAAAAAGACACGAAATTGGTCAATAATCATATCATATTTAACACATATCAATAACAAAGTAAATAGAGACTAACAATCAAATCTAAAAAGAAAAAAAAACTAGCAATCAAATAATGATAGGTAAATATTATTATTCAAATCGTGTTTTCTTGGAAAGTAACAAAATTTGGATAGCTAAATACTATTATTCAAATCCTATTTTATTTTATCGGTAGTAACAAAACTTGGACGACTCTAACTAGTTCATAGAAAATAAAATAAAAATAAAAAACTCACTCCCAATGGCACAAAACTTTAGTACTAGTATTAAAGAGATTCAAAGAGATTTTTCTACTAGCTACATCCATCTATATTTTCTAACCTATTAATCAACTTAAAAAGATTATTTTACCCTTTTTACTATATATAAAAATAGGAAATTCCACAATAGAAAATTTTCGAAAAAGAAAATTTCAGAAATTCACATATT
>JBBPBP010009777.1:68334461-68400211 GCA_037974735.1 Cicer chorassanicum | reverse complement strand
AATCCATGTTTTGAAATTTTAAATATTCTGAAACTTTTGTAATAGACGAAAGCTTCAAAAATATTTTATAAATATAATAAGTTGTATTTCAAAAATTAAAAATTAATTCAAACTTTCAAAAATAAACTCATTTTGTATTTTGAAAATTTTATAATCAAGTTTCAAAATTTTTAAAAATTTCTAATGATTTTTGCTAAAATTTCGAATGGGTGAGTGAAAAGAAAAAAAAATTAATTTTTTTAATATAATAAAAAGAATAAAATAATATCTTTAAGTAAATTTAGAATGGGAGATATAGCTGGTGGTAGTAAGTAAAAAACTCATTAAACAAAAGTGATTAAGTCCACCTTATGACCTTAGACCAAAAATAATAGGAGCATCTTAATACTAGTCCAACAAAAGAAGGAAGAAAAGAAGCAAAAATCAATGCTACTCGTAATATCTATGTCAACTTCATCTTCTTCCTTCTCCGTTATTCAACCCTAAACTCTTAAAAACTAAAAAATTTGGAGGACAGAAAAACTCATAAACCCAAATTATTTCATGATAGCACCGATTGCTAGAAGAAAATAGTGAAAAGGCCTATTTCTTCTTCATTATCTTCATTAATCTTGATCATCTTCATCAAATTAAAAATGAAATCTCAAAATAAAAATAATTAATTAGTTCCTTAATAAACTTACATCCGTATTATAAACTTAATAAAAAATCATTTAAATTCATATTAAATAAGAGAGAAAATCTGAAGGTAAAATCTAAAAAAAATAACATAACTTTTCCAACAACTCATTTTTGCTTTTCCATAAAATAGTTTTGTTTCATCTTCTTGAAGAAGCAAAACCTGAAATTAACAGTGATGAGCGAGCGTTTATTTGTTTGTTGAACTAATACTCGTGGAAAAAATATGATTTTGCTCCTGAAATTAACAGTGATGAGCGAGCGTTTATTTGTTTGTTGAACTAATACTCGTGGAAAAAATATGATTTTGCTCCTTAGATAGTTTTATGATTTTCAAAAATTTCCTAACTCATTAATAATTTGTTTATTATGCATCATTCATTAGTCCATCAATGAATGAATTGTTTGTTTAGTGTCCTAAATTTTCACGCCAACAACAAATTAATGGTTTCCTCTCATCAACCTCAACCTGATGGAAGAAAGTGATATCATCACATGAATATTTGGTTTTTATTTTTATTTTTTAAAGATGGAGTTTTTTTTCTTCTGTAGTGAATGAGTATTGAAAGTAGATAAAAAGAAGATACTAAATGAAGATGATAAAAAATGAACAAAATGTTAGCTTTCCAGCTCATTACTTCAAGCGCAAGAAGATAGAAAAGTAGAATAGCATATGAGTTGTAGGACTTATTTATTGAATGAATGAAGTGTGCTATTTATACATAGTTTATTTCTATTCATTTTAACTGCCCTCTAATTGTTTAACTAATTAATTAAAAGATTAGTTAGCTATCACTTAGACTTAGTATTTTAACTTGAATTACAAACTTTCAATACCAAAAACGTTCTTGGTTTATTCAAATTTTTCCAAAACATTATTGGTTTCTAACACTTTCCCTTAATTCAAGTTTCTAAGTGATTTTACACTTAGCAATCTTCTTAACTCTTCAAATCTAGTTGTCCTCAACGCCCTAGTCATGATATTAGCCAGCTGAACTTCAATTTGACAATAGATGAACTTTAGTTTGCATCTTTCAACTTGATCTCTTAAGAAGTGAAACCTTATCTCAATGTATTTGCTTCTTCCATGAGACATAGGGCTCTTTGCAAGATTTATTGCTGAAATATTGTCAATCATCAATTGGTAATAGCCTGCACACTTCAATATTTAAATCTGCTATAAATTATTCCAACCACAATGCTTGGCAAGCTACATAGCTGCCAACAGTGTATTCAGCCTCGCATGAAGAAAGTGTCATCACTGGCTGCTTCTTTGAGTTCAATGCTATTGGAGATTTCATGAACTTGAATACATAGGTTGAAGTGCTCCTTCTAATAATTATGAAGTATAATTGAATGAAAAAAAAATTAATGTACATTCAAGGTGGAGCACATTTGTTTATCAATGTTTCTTCCTTTTTTATAAAGACAAATCGTAGTCTAATCAATCATTTGGCATATTATCGACAACATTTGCCTACAAAGGTTTGGAATATACGAGTAATCCTCACGCAGTAACATCGATGGTACATGAAGTTTGAGATTATGAAACAGAAAGCTATCACCTTTAACAACATGACATGCTCAAGTGATTAATAATTTGAGTTTAATTTTGATGGATCATTCTCTTCTAACTCGGCATATGCTAACTTGAGAGATGAAATTAAATTAGGAATGCACACCTCATACAATGTGAAAAATAGTAAAAATCACTCTTTTTATCAAAGATTTATAATAGAAATCACGTACAATATATATTGTGGAATTTTGAATATAAAATCTAACCATATGCGCAAACCCAATTGATGAATTATTTTCTCATTAAAAAAATAGTGAATTATTTTAATTCCTTTACTTCTAAGATGCGTTTTGCGGAATAAATTCATATTCCAACATCCACTTGCTCTTAATTTCTGATTGTCGTGGGAAGAACTTTAATTAATTCGAATAATGTAGTCCATAAATATTAAATAAACTCTCTAACGATACGTTCGTACCTATCATGCAATCTATGCCTTAGATTTTGTGTTTACTAATATTTTTGGACCCTTGGGAGCTGGGAGTTCAAATTGGAACATACTAGTAGTTAAGTGATTATGACCTTATGATTTGAATACAGCTAGCATACATATACACCTTGTAAATAATGTGGAGTATTGTTGAATTAATTAATCTTGCTAATAAATTGAAAAAGAAAGAGAACCTAGAAGGGAATGAGAGAATGTTGATTTGGTTAACTTTTGGCGTTTTGCTATGCCTTTGGCACTTGAGCTTGACAAGGATCGCCCTAGTCTTGGACTCTGCACCCACGTGAACAATCCTTTGATCATGTCCCCACAAAGATCCTCCGTATCCATACGTGGACCCTACCAGCTATTTACTATAATAAGCACAGCCCCGTAGATAATTATAATCACTCCCTTATAATAATCTCCGCTTATTCCTGATTATTTGTTATTAGATTAATCTCTTAAACATTTTGAAAACTTTTGTATAATTTTAAAAATTAGACTCATAATAAAAATTAATATAATTTTAATAATTAAAAAATAAAATAAATTTTAGTTTATATAAAATTCTAAATTTTATTTTTTATTCATATAAAAAAATTCAATTTTTTAGTCTTAAGTTTTTTTTGTAAATTTGGTAATGTAAGACTTATGCAAGACAAAATATTTTATATTCTATATTTTAAACTTACCTACGTGGAAATTATGCGAGACAAAGTGGCGAACACCAAAAAATTTGTGCGAAAAACTATGCTTCTTCAAAAGTAAAAAACTAATAAGACATGGTATCTAATACAATCTGTATATCTGTATATATATTTAGCATAAATACACCCACGCTAACACAATACCAAATACTAAATAATTAGAAAAGTTAATTTTTAATATGTGAATTTATGAATATTATGTTATTTTTTATTTAATATTAATTTATATGTAATATTAAAATTAAAATTAAAGATATTATTTTAGTATCAATCTGACATCGGTCAAATCTTTAAATCTTGAACAGCTACTCATATTCGTTTAATGTCTAATCCAATTTTGACTATCTTGAAATTTATACATGTGTTGTGAGTTTTAGTACATTCAACATTTTTAAAGCGGGATAAAAGCTAATTTTGTTATTTCAATACACCAAGTTTGAATCCCCTCGAGGACAGTTGTGAAATTGACAATTACACCACTTTCATTAATTGAATTTTTCTCCTTTCACAACTTTTTTAAAAAGAATGTAAAAGGTATTATTTTTATAATATAACTTTTATTTTATTTATTTAATATTTGTTAATATGATCCTTAAATAATTTTCATTAATCTATTAATTATTAGGCTATTGAAATTTAATTACTTATTTAAATATACTAATATGAAATAAATTTTTAAGTTATCTAACAAACAATTTTATAAAAAGAGATTCCAGCATAAAAAAAGTATTATCTGTGATCACTATTATAAAAAAAAAAGTTTTTATCATTATTATAAATAAAAAATAAATATTTTTGAATCATTCAATATTATTATTTCTAATATAATATTCATTTATTTCATAACATTTAATATTAACAGTTAGATAAAATTAAAAATGAATTATTTAATAAATTTGATTTCTATTTTACATTAGTAAATTAATTACTGTTATATATACTTTTTAATAATAACAGGAAGGAGAATGTTGTAAAGTTTAATTCAAACATAACCTATTCTTACACACCTTCAAAGGAAGGTAATATATGTGGGGAATGAGGCACGTGTCTGGTGGCTTGTCGCACGCGACGATCCACGTGCCTTTTCTCACTCAGGTTCTGGTCATTATGTGTCTCTATAAATTGAGAGAGAGAGAGAGAGAGCCTTTGTTTATTGTGTATCTTAAATCCTAGACACACAGTAATCACTCACACTTCCATTCATCACATTCACAGCTCTCACTACGCACGCACTTTCTAATTTACATTTCTATCTTTTTCGCACCCCTTCTTTCTTACGATCGATTCATTTTCTTTTCTTTTCTTTTCTTTGTATTCAACTCATCCACTAAATTGCACCTATAGCAATACTAGAGATAAAAAATAAATGCGAGCTAGCTAGAGATCGAGATGAAAAGTAGCAAGAATCTTTATCTTTCTGCAGATTGCGTACAAAATCTTTAAAGCGAAATCCTTCTTACAACTCAAACGCTGCTCCAAGAAGATTTTGTTCTCTTTGGAAAATCTTGTAAACATTTTTCCTTTCTAAAATACACGACCATTCTCATATATATGAACATGTGATGCTACACAGATTCAAGTTAGTTAAAGAAATAAAGAATATATAAATATCAATATCAATGGAGGCCGTAAAGATCAAGAAGAAGATTATTAATATTCTGTTAACGTTTGCCGTATGCCGTTTAATATTAACGGTGGAGTGTACATTAACGGAGATCCTGGACGTAGGACTAGAGGGTGAAGTGAGTGTGGAAGAGTCTGAACTGGAAGCGGTATCCTTGGATTTCGGGAGGTTAAGCAGAAGAGGAGAAGCGTTAGCAGTTGTACGGCCAAAGTCAGCAGATGACGTGGCAAAGGTTGTTAGAGCGGCGTATGAATGGCCGTGTTTTGCGGTTTCGGCTAGAGGGCACGGACATTCAATAAACGGACAAGCGGATACGAGGGTGAAAGGGGTGGTGATTGAAATGGGGAAGGGGGGTGTAGAAAGAAATGTGGATGTTTGGGAGAAAGAAATGTATGTGGATGTTTGGGGTGGTGAATTGTGGATACATGTCTTGAAGGCAACATTGGAGTATGGTTTGGCACCCATGTCTTGGACTGATTACTTGTATTTGTCTGTCGGTGGTACTTTGTCTAATGCTGGTATTAGTGGACAAACCTTTAATCATGGTCCTCAAATCTCCAATGTTTTTCAACTTGATGTCGTTACAGGTTCCTTGCTAATACCTAATTAATTCTTTTCATTCTTTTCTAATTTAATTACTATCCATGAAATCATGTATGTGAAAATGTACCACTGAATACATGTTTTAAAGTTGAAATGAAATTAGAGTTTTACTGTAATTCGCCTTACTTTTCAACATGCACTTAGTTATGTGACACTTATTTAGGGTACAATTGTAGAAATGAAAGTAATATTTGTCTTTAGCGTGGTCGTTAATATATGAGTAGTAGTACTATTCTCTTATCGCTACGTCTATGTATCTGGTGTGTAATAGGAAAGGGTGAGGTGTTGACGTGTTCTGAAGATCGTAACTCAGACTTGTTCCATGCTGTTCTTGGTGGTCTTGGACAATTTGGAATCATAACTAGAGCAAGAATTGCTCTCCAACCAGCTCCTCAAAGAGTATGTATATATCTCTCTCTCTCCTGCGTACTTCATCATCTGTCACCACTTCTTACACCAAAATTTACACTCAATTTGCTCGTTCTTTGTAAGTACACTACTTGTTCCACGTACATAATGTTAATGTTATCATTCGCTATATAGTAAGGAAACATTGATATTCACTTTTATGTATAAATGGCGGTTTAAATTCAAATTTAACAATCTGGTTAAATAAATGATTAATATAATCACAATTTAAAATGTGATGAAATCAATTACATGATCATAATTTTCAACATGAATTAAATTAATAATCTATTCAACTGAATCAACTACATTTTTTTCAAACCCTTATTTTTAATATATACACTAAAATATTACTTATAAATGATTAAAAAAAATACATTTTTAATATATAAACGCCCTTATTTTTTTATATAAAAAATACACCCTTATTTAGAAGAAAAAGCAAGTGCAAATAAATGTATAATTTCTTGAAGTCGGTTCAACGTGGTTTGCATTTTTTTATAGGTGGGGCACATGATATGTCTTCTCTTAGAAATATTTCTTAACATCATCGACAAAACCTAATTAATTAAAAAGGGTCGTTTTCAAGGAATGGTTGGCAATTGATCTCTCTTACGTGTCGTGTCGCCTGGTTGCAGCTGGGGCCAACTCAAACTTATTTATTTTCTTTTAACAAATTAAAATGATTATAGACTAAAGAAAATTTAATTACGTAATTTTTTAAATTAAATTTTTAAAATATTACATGAAGAATATTTTAATTGTTATTATACATAATATAATGAATATGTTGAACAGGTTCGTTGGATACGAGTTTTGTACTCCAACTTTTCAACCTTTTGTAAGGATCAGGAGTTTCTAATATCTTTGCATGGGAAACCAGCGTCCCAAAGATTTGATTATGTTGAAGGTTTTGTGATAGTTGATGAAGGACTCATTAATAATTGGAGGTCCTCTTTTTTTTCACCTAGTAATCCAGTTAAAATTAGTTCCCTTACTGCTGATGGAGGTGTTTTGTATTGTTTGGAGATTACCAAAAACTACCACCAAGGAAATGCAGATTCTGTTGATGAGGTAATTATACACCATACTCAAACATATATATATATATAGATTCCCTTGTCTGTTTGTTTGTGTGACAGTTACTTCTATTGCTTTCATTGTAATAGAAGAATTATATTACAATAATTTTTTTGGTACCCATCAGAAAAATTGTGGATATATAGAGACAAAATAAATATAAATACAAAATTATGTGACTTTGAATGATTGGTTGTTGGATATTATATTCATCTAAATTTTAGAATATTGGTTTGATACTCTTAATTAATGCACTAGAGCGCTAAAATATTCATATATCATAAAAATAAAAAAATAAAAATAAAATAATCAAGTTTGGTTATTTAGTGTCTAATAACATGTCAATATTGTATTTATTTATCATACTCATTTTGATAAATTTAATTTTTACAACCATCACACTACCTAGCTAGTTAGCTATATTTTAAGTTATTAAGGAGTGTGTTTAATTCTCCAACTAATAAAATAAAAAACTAATATTGGTCATTAAAAAATTACACATATTTCTTATGAACTAACTATAGACCATAATAAAGCAAACATAAAATAATGAAGTCCCATATGTGCATATGACATGGTATAAAACTAAAGAGACATCTGATATATATATATATATATATATATATATATATATATATATATATATATATATATATATATATATATATATATATATATATATATATATATATTACTGTGCAAGTTGGAAGTTACACTTCTCCTCTTCTCCACACTACATAGTGTTATAAGTTTCACCATTATATCTCTTTGAAACCAAAAATAAAATAAAAGGATAAGGGAAATACTGCCCCCATGTACATATGACAAAACTTGACAGATTTTGCTTTAAACTTTAAACTGCGCCGGCAAGCCACCAGATAGATTATTCTCTTGCTTTTTTTAGCTTCTCTCAATCCATGCAAAAGATAACTATACTTAAAATAAGGGTTAAGATATTTGTATACTCGTAATTTTTATACACTCATTCAACAATTTATTTTCTTCTTATAATATTTTTTTTGTCCTATAATTAACATATCACAACATTTTTTCTATCTTTTTCTCTCTAGATGAATGTATTAGTTTACACACATCATTTTTTCTTAATATAATGAGGCTCATCCCGACAAAGCAGCCGCTAACTAACAGCTTTCTTTTTTATTCCTATATAGTTTTTTAATTTGTAGTGAGTGGCTTTGTGTATATATTATGTTAGTTGAAATAATATTTTTATACACTCTTTTTTTAAAAATTTAATAATGATTTCTGATACAAATTAAAATTTGTTTAAAATTATAAAAATCATAAGAATTAATGAAGTTAATACAAACTGGACTATATTCTGCTTTTTAAAATATATTAATTTGTTTGATTGTTCTATGTTGTAGCACAATAAAGACATGTTTGAAGATTTTTAATGTGTGGACGTCATTTTATGGTGCAGGAAATACAAGCTCTATTGAAAAAGTTAGATTTTATACCAAAATCAGTGTTTACAACGGATCTGCCTTATGTGGATTTTTTGGACCGTGTACATAAGGCAGAACTCAAACTTAGATCCAAGGGTTTATGGGACGTCCCCCATCCATGGCTCAATCTTTTTATTCCAAAATCAAGAATAGAAGACTTTGACAAGGGTGTGTTCAAGGGCATTTTGGGAAATAATACTAGTGGGCCTATTCTCATCTACCCTATGAACAAAAACAAGTAAGTTTATTTATTTCCCGAATAATACATACAATTCTATATAATTTCGTAACTTATCATTTTCATGCTTGGACAAAAATAAAAATCATATTTCATGCATGTCCTAGTCATAGTGAATGTAGAATAAAACCACGATATTCTTGCAGGATTGCATAGATTCATTCGTCTCATAAACGACATATTTGTTGCTGACTGCTTCTCGCTCGGTGTCAGTGTTTAAGGTCTTTATAATATCCCAATCTTCCTTTTCCCACTTAATTAAGTATTCTATCATGTCATTTTTATAAAAGACAATTAAATTAATAAAAATTAATGTCTTTGATTTATAAATTATAATACATTGTAGTTTATAATATGAATTAAATACATTAACTTTGATTAAAAAATTTATTTTTTTATAAAAAAGGCAGGAGGAATTATAAGATATACAAGAAAGATATAGAAATTAGCATTGGATAGCTAAGTCTTTTGGTCTTACAAAAGAGAGAAAAATTGTGTACCATAATGCTTGTAATATATACAACCAACTAATATTGCAAATAATTGTGGTAATTAATGATAATGTGTGAAGATTCTCTAGTAATGAGAATATATGGGTACGTGCATTATCTAAGCCAGGTGCTCATCAATAATTTCTGAATTAGGTAACATTTGTAAAGATCATCATCATAGAGTAGTGAAGAACTATTAGTGTGTTTAATTAGTTGCTCTAATTAAACTAAAGAACAGCAAGCATGCAAAGCAATATAATATGCATGTAGTTGTGAAGACACGAGGGTTGTAAGGAAAATATGCATCAATGCCAGCTAGGAAATGCCGCGCTTTTTCTTACCGTTTGTGTATACTAGAAGCAAACAAAAACGGACGGCCGCGATCATCCAAATGGGGAGATTCTTCTGTCAGAAGATCTTCAATTGGGACCCACTCTTGGAATGGTAGGGATGTCATCCTACTAAAACCTAGTCCCATTGACACCGCCTATGTATACCCAACGACCAATGTCCATGTCGACATGCATAAATAAATAAATCGTAGTTGCTCGCTCTTTTATTAAGTCATAGAACAAAATGTATACACGAGAAAATTGCACAATTCTCATTTATTTGTATGTGAATTAAGTTAGTAAATTTTTGTTTGATTAGATGTAAATTCCGATCATTTTACTCCTACATAACATTTAAACTCTCTAACTTTACACAAAATTCAGCACCTATATTTATTAGAAAGTTATACCTACCTTTAACAAGATTTAAATTATAAAAATAGTAACTTTATTTGTCTTGAAAAGAGAAAAAAAATTGAATTTTTAAAAATTTGAATACATATGAGAGGAAAATTGAGAACAATTTTTCCTTGAATTTGAATTCCCTTAATCTAAATGTAATTCAATCTCTTGCCTCTTTCGTTCTTCTCTATTTTCTTTAATTTTATTTTATATTTTAATTTTATTTTATTTTGAATTTGAACTGAACGTTTTTATTGTATAGAACATGCATCGTTTATATTGTATATGTAAAATTTTATTTAAATATAAAATTATTTAATATATTATTAAAATACATTAAATAATAGTAAAGAAAATTTGGATAAAGCAAACGTTACATTTTTCTTTACAAAAACCATGCGGAATCCTCATGGCCTCTGACAAGTCAAACAATTGTTGTTAACAACGTAGCAAGTAAAGTCCAACTACCGTTTTGCATAATTGCATGTATGAAAAGAAAAATCGAAAACATGATGTTAGTTGTGGTTGTAATGAGATTTTTAATGTTAGGTGGGACCATCGGAGCTCGGTGGTGACACCAGACGAGGAGGTGTTTTACCTGGTGGCATTTCTGAGATCAGCTTTGGATGATGAGACACTGGAGTACCTGACTAATCAGAACCGTCAGATTCTGAGATTCTGCCATGATTCGAAGATCAAGGTTAAACAGTACCTACCCCATTACACGACGCTGAAGGAATGGATGGACCACTTTGGAGATAAGTGGACCCAATTCAATGCCATGAAGATGCAATTCGACCCTCGCCGAATCTTAGCAACAGGCCAGCGAATATTTGATTTTCAGCCTTCCACTAAGAATGACATGTAATTCAGCAAACTCAGAAGGACACAAGCGTAAAAAGATAATAAGACCAATAATTATTTAGATTATAGCGTAAGCAAGTGTACTATAATGTTTAGGAATTAGTAGGATTCATGTTACAGCAAAGAAATTTCAAAAATTAGAGGCAGGGTTATTTTTTTTTTCGCCAAAGGTGATGCATGTGCAAAAGGGTAGTTGAGGTGTTGCTATCTTATCTTAGATTATTGGGATGGAGTTTGGTTATTGTTACTAAGGAAAAGGAAAAAATAGGTGGGAGTTGATCTAAGAGAATGGTGGGGTCTTTTTGGAGGAAGGGGAGATGACAATACACATGACATGTCTGAGTGTAGCGCCCGTGATCCCGACCGCCCGTCTGATTTGGTTGTCTTGTCCACATATAAGCAGCTGTTTCCAGGTCCACTTCTCTGGATGTTGTCCATCTTTCCCTGTTTACAGTTTTCACCCTTTAATAATTAGACACAAAAAAAGGCTTTTTTTTAACTTAATCACCAATCCAAATTTCTTGTACATAAAGTTTTGAACCCCTGTAACCATGTTTTGACTCAATTTCCACATCAAAAAGATACTGGAAAGGGAAGGGAGGAAGAGAAGACAGTAGGGAATATGATTGAAAAAGGTTATAGATAATAAATGACATAAAATCAAGTGTAGGGGTGAAATGTTGGAATTTATACCATCTTGTAGTAAGTTTGGATTGAAGTTTCTATAGCTGGCTTGTGTCCCAAAGCACATTATGTGAGAAGCTGAGATATATTGTGTTGGGTTAGACATACGTTTACTCTCTCACCGACAAATAAACACATAGTCTTTTAAGCAAAGAGTGTATGCAAGAACATTTTATATGTCAACCAGGTCGCACAACCGTGTATTTGCACAATATCTATTTAAACTGACACGTGTCAATAAAAAATAGTGTACAACATTTCTCACCACCCAAAGTCAGTTTAAAAGTACACATTTTAATGGAGCCTGGAAGTATACTTCAAAACATAAACACAACTTTTTTCGTCTTGAAGTATATTCCTGGCACATGTCATTTTTTAGAAACATGGATGGGTAAAGTTGGGTAAAAAAAATTAGTGGCTCTTATTAAAACGTAATGGTATATTTGCACAATGAAAGAAACTCTTGTATTTGAAAATCAAGGATGTGGCTCAATGCATTTGATGATGCCTTCTGACATACCGGCAATTCTTCCAGCTGTCGGCCTGCTAGCGTTTTATCATGAAACTTCAAGGGCCTATTATCAGAGCCTAATGCAATGTATTATAATTATGTAAATAAATGGGTTATTCTTCTTTTATATCTTCTTTTTATTCAAAATTCTCAATTATATCCAACATTAAAATTTATATAACAAAATAGTTTATTTTTTTACTTTCTGGTGGTCACTTCTCCGTCTTACGACCTCATGGAGATAAAAAAAGTTGAATATTTTGATATATAAATTTTTATGTAGAATATAATGGAGAATTTTGAATAAAAAAGGAATATAAAAGAAAATACATGAACTAGAACTATAAGAATGTTAACTACAAATGTGGTTCACTTTGTGTAAGATCATCTTTCATGTTATCCCCGATCGATTGTTTTAGTATGTAGTTCAATCCATCGCCTACAGCCATAGTTTGTCATCATTGTAAACGAACATCCCTCGTGTAGAATGTCAATATATTTCCTAAAGTCTAAGTTCAATTAGGAGACAACTTTTTTCTACTTTTGTGGCCACGGAGGCCACAAATCAGAATATCGGTACCATGTATACTGAATACATTCTTTGTGGGGATATGAATGGATAGACTGATGATAGTGGTATCACAAATGAAGACTTTAGGAAATATGTCAACGAGCTACCTGAGTCTGTTCGTTTACAATAGTGGCAGATTGTTGCTTTAGGGGTGGATTGATTGACATGCTAAAAACAATTGATAAGGGATAGCATGGAAAGTGACAAAAAGTGTTATTATTTATTAAGAACTATGATAAGAAGCCATGCATAAAACTGTTATATTAACGAATGTAACAATCTCCTGTTAGGAGAGGTCGGTTATCAAACAAAAAATATTGACTAAATTAATTATTACTAGATTAAAATTCTCATTTGACATCAGCAGAAATAAAAAAAACTATGCAGTCTATGCCCAATTAAGACAGGGTGGGCCGCAAAACAAAACAATGGTTCAGAACAATCTGATTGAGTTGCAGAAACAGAACCGATGGAGAAGGCAAGTAATTTCAATTCAGCCATATCGTTATCATCAGCAAATGAGTAGAAGATTAATCCATCCTTGTCACTTGATCCACCTATATTAGTAGAAATAGACCTAATGCCATAGAATCGAGGTTTTTTTAATTCCAAACACACTATATAGGCAAAAGCATAAACAATTGGCTATATGATGATGGTCAACCAATTTAAATATTGAATAAGTAAAATACTTCAGTTTTTTTTCAATCTACAGTCTAATAAGTATTGAACAAAATTATGTATCTTTGACATTTGAAAATGTGTTTCTCATCAATAGATGAGCCACGATTCTATGGCACTTTTTCTACATCTACTTCAACATCCCAAGTGATCAAAGTCTGTACAATCAAATTTGCTGCCCTATAAACCGAGGGTGCCTTTAAGATCTGAGCCATGGGAAGCCAAGGCAACAGTGTGAATGCTAGTGCAACAACCCAACCATTCATGATCAGTAGTTGTTCAGCAGCAGTAGTAAACCATTCCACTTGATGGAAGCCCATTGTCATCCTAGTTGAAGGATTGAGCAACAGATACTTCGATTGTTTTACATGATGCCTGTCTCTGTTTAATTACAGAATGTGTTTTGCTTGAAGGGGACAATAACCAACAGAAGTTGGAATGGATGAAATGAAAAACCAGCGCAGTAATATCAGGCTTACCTCCAGGAAGAATCTGCCACTAACTTGAATCGTCTTCCACTTCAAGTTGCTTCCCAAACTTTCTTAACGCAAGCGAGTAAATAGTTTTTCTACTCACTGACGTTTTTCCAGTAACCAATTTGACGGCCTAAAAATACATCGGCAGTTGAAATTAACAAACGCACTAAAAAGGATGAAATTAAAACATGAACTGCGACCAATTAATAAGAATGAGTCAATCAACCTAGAAATAAATAATTCTTTGTTTGCATGCATCGATCAACCTAGAGATAAATAATACTTGGACTGGCTGAATCATGAAATATCATATCCATAATTTGATTATTTTTTCATCGAGCTTCTACAAGAACTAAAATTAAATCTGTGTATATTACCGTGGAAAGACTCTCGCCATTTTCAATTAATTCTCTTAGTTCACTCTCAAGTTGGATGTCTGACGGAGGTTCAACTTTAGAATTTGCTTGCCCTTCAATCAATATGGTAAGTTCTCCCTTTGGCTGACGAATAGAAAATACTTTGTTGGCTTCACCAAGAGTACCACGCCAAAACTACATAGATGATGTTCATAGTGTCAGTTAAAAAAATTCATTAGAAAAAGTGATATCCTTGGAAACACTATTAAATAAGAACATAGAGAGCATTAGTGTTTTGACTTCCTATAAGTCCAAACTTGTGACATGAATTAAATCAAGTTTATCATATAATGGTATCTTGTTAGAGACTTCTTTGCCATCATGTTGTAACAATTTCAGCGAACATAATCATAGCAATTTGCTGACTAGCATACAATCTCCATGTTGTACATCCAAGAAATTACAAACCCAATATCACAAATCCCCAGCCTAGCCATTCTTTTAGAGAATATGCAGTTGAAGTTAAATCCTGAAGTCAGGCAGACTGCAGTGACCATAATTATTAAGGAATAAAATGAAAATTTGGTGCTGTAAGGCTCCCATCATGGCAGAATCCAAGAAAAAGAGTGGGTAGACCTACCTTGCATTAACAAGAGAATGATTTCGCGGCCCAAACCCATAACCTCCCAATCACGGAAAAATAAATCCAGCCATAACCTCAAAGTCTTCCTTCAACCATAGTTATGGAATGGTTAAAGTTTTAGAAAGACCTAAAATGAACTAAAAATTTCATATGAAAAATAGTAACTTGATGGTAAAGAAGGCTATAACAACACACCATTGCTATGATAAACTTGATATAACAAAACATTAATGACCTCTTTGTTCTTATTACCACTGGTTAAGTGAAAAGTACCGGTAGAATCGGCAGCAACCATTACAGAAATAATATAATTAACGAAATTAAACTTATCTAATCGGGTTTAAAACTACCAAATATTGATTTCAGAAGGATGCAAGCAAGAATTACCTCTTCATGAAACTTGGTCATTTCTCGAGCAATAACACATCTCCTGCAATATCATCAAATTGAAACGTCAACCAATCTATGACTAGATACTTCATAACTAATGAACATGAGTATCACTAACGAATATATTGAGGCACTAATACATGAGATGAATAAAATTCGAGGTGGGGTTGAATGACAAATCAAACAAACAGATTACGATACATAATGTCCATGATGAATATTTCCCCAAATGAACAAACAAATCAATGGATTGTCCAACTGAAAAATATAAAAGTGAGAGACAAGAAGGATTGTGATTAAATAAAAAATTAGTGAGAACATAGTACTTCTATTCATCAAATTAAGCATTATGAGTTACTCCCTCCATCCCACAAGAATTGTCACATTTGCAAAAAGAATCTCATTTTCAGTTATCAGTGTAATATTATGTGCATCATTAAGTCAGTAACTCATTATATTCAATTTTGCTTTATGATACTGATGAATACATCAATGCTAAATAAGGGTAATTTAGTAAAACTATTATTCGTTTTCTTTCATTTACAATCTTTTCTTAATTTATGTGAAATAAACAAGTGTAACACAGTTATTGTGAGATAGAGAGAGTATAAGTTATAACATCACAATTACAGGTAAGGAAAAGTCTCAGTACCTTGTATCACCAAAAATTGACGAACCCTCTTCAAGAAATTGAGAAAGCTTGTGAGGAGGAACATAAAATATTTGTGTTGCTGTTTGCTCCGCCGATGTCGTGAGCCTTTTACTTCTTGATCCCGAATGTTTTGGAAGAAAACCAACTAGAGAAATAAATGTGATAGGCAATCACTTTAGGTCATAAATGCAAAAGTTTATAATTGTTGTCAACCAATATGGTTCAGTCAATTAATTACCAAATGTAAATTCATCAGTGGATAACCCCGAGGCAGAAAGAGCTGATACCAAAGCACAGGGCCCTGGGATTGGAACAACGGGAACATTTTCACTAACACATAATTTGGCCTGCATTGATTTCACCACACACAAAGTTATTACGAAACAAAAAGAAGTGTGGATAAGAATAAACAAGTACATAAACAGTAGCACACTCACCAACTCCATACCAGGATCACTGATACCCGGTGTTCCAGCGTCACTTATAAGTGCCACAATCTCACCTTGTTTCAACCTCCTGAGCACAAGCTGTTCCCTTTGTGCTTCATTGAACTTGTGATAACTCATCTGAATATCTAGAAACGAGTATTAGAAATGTAAAATGCAATTATGCAAAGCAATCACATGTGTTGATCTAGGTTTGCAGAGAGAGTGGAACGAAAAGGAAGTGGCTTACCAGGGGTGTTTTGATATTGTAGTGATGAAGCAATTTCCCAGAGTGCCTTGTATCTTCCGACAGTATGATATCTGCGGAGTTTAGCACACGGAGAGCCCTGAACAATAGTGTAAATCAAAATTAGCTTAGGACATCAGGACATGTTCGAATTGTCTAATTTGAGATTAATAATAGCATAAACACACGTGAAACTGCTTGATAGAGCGTGTGAAAACAAATTATGTCCTAATTTGCATGATGTTTACAATTTCAGGTCCCAAATTGGTGGTTTAGTCAAGTTATAACTTATAGCGATAACAATTTAACTTTATTTATCTTTTGCTACAAAAATAACATATACATAATCACTTATATTTATATGATAAGTTTTTATATTATAAGAGCTTAATTAAGTTGTTTATGCAAACAATGCCTAAATGCATTAACTGAAAAAAGAGGAAAACAAAGATGTTCCCTACCTGAAGGTGATGTCTTCAAGATTTCCGATTGGTGTTCCTACGAGATAAAGACCGGGCTTCAAAGGCTGCGAACGACGATTATCCGTTTCATAATCCTGCAAGTGAAGATTCAAAATCAGTAATTGTTGCGGGAAAAATAATAGAATGAATTAGCCCTAGGAATGGCGTGAAAAATGACTAACAGGTATTTGTGGTTGTTGAGTGAGATGGAGGTCGGAGGTGGAGCAGAAGGATAAAGGGGAAAAGGTGAGTTGTTTTGAAATGGGAGTGGAAGAATGCAATGGAAATGGTGCGGAAGCGGAAACCGCCATCCACGGCAATCGCCGAAGCAACATTTTTCCTCTTTTCGAATATACTCGTACGAAGTTAACGAAACAGTAACACTGATACTTCTGATTTTGTATTTGACGGAGTTCGATTTTGAAATACTCCAAGAAAGAAGGCTCAATTCAGCACTTCCACATACTATCCATTTTTTTATTGAACAATAAATATTAAATGTTTAGGGGTGGCAAAATAGATTTAGTAGATGAATTTGGACAGGGAAAACATGGATGGATGAAAAAATATCCATTAATCAATTAAAATTCACTAAAAGTCATAACATTATTGAATCTAACCCATCTATTAAACATGAAACATAATCCAATCTATCCA
This sequence comes from Cicer chorassanicum, assembly GCA_037974735.1. Classification (NCBI taxonomy): domain Eukaryota; kingdom Viridiplantae; phylum Streptophyta; class Magnoliopsida; order Fabales; family Fabaceae; genus Cicer; species Cicer chorassanicum. Next base: position 68,382,552 of record JBBPBP010009777.1, on the reverse strand, counting down.
TTAACATATTTTAATGGATGTATATCCATCCAATCGATTTAATATTTTTCAATATTCTAATAAATTATATATTTACAATAATAATAGTTTTATTATTTTTAACATTAATTTTAGTGACAACTTTAAAAAACTGCTTTAAAAAACAAATTGAAATATTTCTAAAAAATACTGTATTATATTAGTTTTAAATTGTTTTTATTTTAAAAAGACAATACTATTTTTTATTATTTAAAATAAAAAATATATATTTAATTTTAAAAAACAGTTTTGAATAATTAAAAAAACTGTTTAAATACTTATTTATGAAAAGTAATGTTTTAATTTAAATTGTTTTTGTAACTAAATTGTATTCTTATTTTAAAAACACAATATTGTTTTTTTAATTATTTAAAAAAAAAACAGTTTTAATATCAGATTTAATATTATTGATTAAGTACTAATAGGGTGGTGGTTGAGGAGTACAAATACAAATATCATGCTGCCCCACAAAAGTGGTGGTCCCACAGTGACAGACGACGGAGCTCTGATGACCATCATGGTAGTTGGTATATAACTTCGATGACTCGCGGAGGCTGGGGGCGGAGCTCTGAACATCACCAACCACCTCTTATTATTAAATTATTAATTAATAAATTAAATAACTACTTTTTATTTTAAACAATTAAAAAAAAATCAAATTTGCAAAAATAGTTTTTCAAAAACCAATTTGTTTTACCAAAAAAAAATTAAAAAACAGTTTTTAAAATAACAACATAAAACAATTTTAAAAAATCACTTTTTTAAAAAAGAATAAATTAACTTTAGAGTTAATTATTTTAAAATAATAAAAAAAAAACTAATTTTCAAATAATATTCAAAAATTTCTTTTTAAATGATAAATAAACAATATATTTTAAAAAGAAGTGGCATTTTATTAAAATAAATTCTAATAATATATATTTTAAAATAAATAAATGTGATAATCCATAGAATTGCAATAAAAATATATATCTCAATATGCCATCCATTGGATTCAAAAGAAGGCAAGATGGATTAGATGCATCCATATTTATTTTTTTAATTGATGCATTAGATCCAACCATACTTTTAAATGGATGAATTGGATCCAATCCATTAATATTTTTGATTTTATAGTGAATGGATCGGATGAATTTATAATTGGATGAATGATAGATAATTGGATTACTTTGCCACCTCTACTTGTCATTTAGGACCCGTGATTAAGATATGTCATCCGATTGTGAAAATCAGTGGCAAACGAAATAGAAAAGTCAATGATTAAGAACGAAATAAGTGATAGCAATAGAAGAGGAATAGATCATTGAGACCAAGTTTGTTTATCTTCCATATTACTAATCTATATTTTGGATATTATTTTCTTTTATGCTTTTGGGGTTTTTGTATTTTGGTCCAATTTTGTTTTAGGGTTTTGTTTCTCATGTTTAATTTTGTACCAAAAGTTATGGTTTTCTTCCATTTCACTTTTATTGATTTGTTTTATTCCATGTCAATTTTATTTAATTGGGGTCCTATCTGTGCTAGGTTTTTTTTTTCTTCCTGTTTTGTGGTTTAAATACGTTTACTTTTTCTTCTCTTGCAGCATATATCTTTTTAGATTTTTTTTATAGAAATGGTCCTTATGTATTGATGTTTGTGCATTATTTTTATTATGTATAAGTGGTAGAGGGTAAATTTGAGCGTGTTTTACATCGTGGGGAAGGATTTGGTTATTTTATTCATACAAATTACTGTGGCCCAAAGACTACATGTAGATTCTACGTGGTTTTATGACCTAAATCACCCAAATGGTCTTATTTTATTTCAGGATGATAAAAGAGCAAGTATGATGTTAAACATAGCAAAAGTACATGGAATGTGCATCTTTTGTTGTGCACCCACTGTCACAACCAATTATAATTGAAGACATTAAGTCTAATGTTGCACTAAATGACATTGGATTTGCTGATATTGACAAGGACAAAAGGGCTAACAAATGGGATAAGTCGAAAATATCCTGTGAATGGATATAAGGTTGTTGGGGGTAGTAAGGGATATAGGATAAATGAACTTGTTGCAGGTCTAAATGACAAATGGGATGCACCGATTTTGGAGGAAGTTTATGAAAGCGATAACAATGCCTTAATAATTCATTGTGATGACTCGAAAGAAAAATGTCTGGTGTAGATAATTTTGATAATGAAGAGATAGTCGTTGACCAAACTAAAACGAAAATCAATGACAATGGTGATAAAAGTTATTGTTGAAGTTCACAAAGTCAACGAAGTCATAGGTGGTAAAGGTAATAAATTATAGGAAGCGTGAGATGCCTTTTGATGATTCTTTTTAAAAGTTTTGGAATGGCACGCTCGAGACAATGCTCCACATTTTATGTGGTTGTCCTACGGTGACAGTAATGTGGATGCGAGTTGTAGAGTTGAATGTGAGACATCGATTTTTAATGCTAGTATGGAACATTGGGTCAATATGAACATGAGAAGGGATTGTGGAAAAGTTGTGAAAAAGGACTGGGAGTATTGTGCAACTACTTGTCACCGGTTGTGGTTGTGGAGGAATAAGGAGTATCACATCGAAGATTTTGTTAGACCGTTATGGCCTTGGGTAGACATTGCCACGCTATTGCAGTATTGTAAGCATGCTACCCAAGCCAATGTGTTTGCAATAGGTAATACTCAGGGGCGAGAGATGATAGAGTGGCATCACCCTATTAGGGTTTGGGCAAGACTAAATACAAATAACTCTCATAAATATGGAACTCATGTCGGTTGAGAGGTTTGATTCGAGTGGATAGAGAATGGTTGGAAATGCAGTGCTTACACTGCAGAGTTATGGGAGTATTTTGGAAGGGTTGACGTTGGCTCAAAGTAGGGTTTTCTTTTAGTTATGCTGCATGTAGACCTAGTGGTGGTGGTTAATAATTTAAAGAGTAATACTTGTTTTAGTAGCATAGGGTGAATATTAGATACATTGTTTACTAGAGCTTGATTGGAAAGTGAAAATCTGTTACACCTATCGTGAAATCGAATTCTTGTGCCGATGATTTCTCCCTAACAACGACAACAACAACATATGAAATGAGAAATAGAATTTGGGTTCATAATGAATTTGTTTTGCAGTAATGTATTATTATTTGGTTTTCTTATAAATGAGAAATAAACTTTGAGTTTATAATGAATTTCTTTTTGTAGAAGTATACATAATCTTTACTGACAACAAAGAACGAAGATTAATTGGTAGAAATGGTTCACACAAGCTCTGCTAGGGTTTACACAAAAACACAAGAAATAAGCAAAGAGGAAGAGGATCTTCTCCTACGTAGTAAAAATAAAAGATGGACGGTCTCCAACTTGATCCTCCTACATGCAAAGAAAAACTATTTATTTTGTTTGGAGAGGAAGTAGTTGTTTATGACACAAAGATTGGTCACATTCTCAAAAATGATGTAATCGACGTGGAATAAATGGAAACTTGACCTTATATGGATGGTATATAAATCCCGCTGCAAAACCCTAAATGGGATCAATGGTCCCAATCATGGGAAAAAAAACCTTGATAATAATTTTAATGGGAAAAGAGAATTTTTCAAGGTGTTGGATAATTACATACAAAGGCAATGGTCGAAAAACGGCAAGATAAAACTTGTGGATATGGAAGATGGATACTTTCTTGTTTACTTTTCAATAGAAGCCGACTATATGCACGCTTTGTATGAAGGTCCTTGGATACTTGCAAATCACTATCTCATCGTTCAACGATGGAGAAATATGTTTCTACAAAGTGTCATCATCAAGAAGAAGGTTGTGGTGTGGGTGAGAATACCCAAACTACCGCTTGAACCGTACAATGACATGTTCTTACAATGAATTGGAACAACTCTATAAACTATGTTAAATGTCAACCATCTCACATGTATACATTTATATGAAAATTTTGTGTGAATATGCGTCGAACTTAACTTGGAACAACCTTTTGTAACTGATATTACTATTAGGGGGCACAAGTTATTTCTCCAATACAAAGGTCTCCATTTGTTTTAGTTGAGACATAGAGAGTATGTTAGTATGTGAATTTAAAAATTGTGGAAGTCCTATACTGGAAAGCTCTCATATATTGAGTAGTTTTCAACTCTATAAATACTAAAGTCCCACATTGGATATTTAACATATGTGGGTTTGCTTCCATCACTATATAAAGAGTGTCAAACCCTTGTGAAAGACACACCAAAGTTGGATGCATTTCCCAACTTATTTTTTCTCCCTATTCTGCTTGATGCACTTCTGAGTCACTTCTCCCATTTCTTTATATCCTTCGATTTTTAAGTGGTCCTAATACCACTGTCCTTTTAGAGCGGTTTTGTGTTGTAGTCTATTCGATTTTTGAGTGATCTTAATACCATTTCAGAGCAGTTTTTGTGCCGTAATTATTTCTAATATGAGTGATCAAAGTACCATATTACGAGTGGCTTTAACCGCTATATCGCGACTTTAACCGCCATATTAATGGTGTAATTCTAGAATGGTTTTCTATGGTGCAGTAGAACTCTGATACAGTTTGTATGAGCTGTTTTATCCTAGAGACTTCGTGGTTGATAGTCTGTCTTGCACAATTTGGGCAGTGCCGCAAAACGTCTTAAAGAGAGCAACTTAATCCGCGACTCAGCTCAATAATATTTTCGGTGGCTGAAATTTATTTTGAATATGTTTTTCAAAACTCAAAAACAACATATTTGCTTATGATGCAGACGATATGGGCATAAACAAGAGAACTATAACTAATTCATTGGTGAAACAAATGCTGGAACGACGACAAACACATAGTCACCGACAACAACAATCGTAAACAATCAGGGGACCCCTACTCATGTCATTCTTGAAATCAATTACGTTCATGTTGTCGCTATGATTTATAGTCGATTTACTCCCATCTACCATCTCCAACTTCTTCTTAGCGAGGTCATATTTATTATCCACCTCATGTGTTGGTTTATTGAAACACATCACATTCACCGTGAAACAAACTCTTTTGCAAACGTTTTGACTTTACTTGGTCACGATGAATATTTTTCTATAATTATGTTAGACTCTATTTTTGCTAGTGTTAAACTTTTGCTTGATAAATATTTAGGGGAGTTTGTACCCGTGTAGTCACAGCTTAACTTGTTTTTTACTTTCCTTTTATATAAAAAAAAGTATGGTTTTTATGCTAAAGATATATTTCAACTTCAAATACATCATCAATTTTTTATTTCTTAAAATTAATTAATTATTTTTATAGTATTTTGTAAAAGTTTATTTTACTAAATAATTAAATTTTAATTGACAATCTATCAGCTATAAATTATTATCGTAAACAAACTTTTCACTTATAAATTGTAAGCTACCAACCATAAGCTATAACTCTCACCTAGCTAATCGGTTATCATAGTTTAAATTTACCAAACAAACCTTAAATAAGGTATTTATTAATCATACTTTATTGACCTTTGCACTCAATTTAAAATGATCAATATCAGGTTCTCTTAACAACCGAAAGGTTAGCAAAGATAAAAGTGAGAAGTGTAGCGTTTATTTGAATACTAGAATAAAAAATGAAGAATATGGATGAGCACGTAACAATAACATAACCTAGTGGTTGTATAAGAGAAGGTAGTGATCCGTGGGTCGCAGTTGCGATAAAAGACAGAAAGCATAGCATAGTGCATAGGGGGATGGATGGACGCGTGAATTTGTCACTTTCACCTACTCCTAATAGCGAATCCACCCAACCTCATTTTGTATCCATTAATTAATTAATTAATAATTCTTAATGCTTAAACTATAGGTTTATGTTTAACAAGGAACGGTTACAAGTTACAGACAGCTCCACCAACTGGTGGTTACGCTTTGAACCCTTAATTTCAAGCAACACAACTTAACATAACAACCACCTCCTCGCTTGTCTTCTTCTCTCCACACGCCCGCTATTTTTCATTACCCGTTTCTCACACGTGACAAACTCGATAATCATTGGCGCTCAATTTTACTAATTATTTTTTCCTTTTCACCAATATTTTTAAATATTAATAATAAAAAATGTAGTAGTTGGTGTTGCCAAGTAAACGAGTTAATAATAATAAATATATTTTTTAATTTAATAATTATTATTATTTGATTGGTTGGTACCGTTCTTCCAATGATAAGGTGGTCGGTCTTTTGTTTGAAATGCAAAAAAATATATATCTGTTGGGATTGCCATTTGTCTTGGCTTCTTCTAACTCCATTTCTGAATTTTTTATTGCTCTAAACTGTCTCTGCCTTTTGCTTCGCCTCTTGGGTATTTCTTTCTTCTTTTAATCTTATTTTTCTTTTTTTTTGTTTGATGTTCATTGATTTATGATATATATTTTATATCTTACAAAGCTACAACAATAGCAGAAAACTTGTTTCCTTTTCTTTTTTAAAGAAGGTTGCGATGATGATATGGTAGTATTAAGATAATCTCTTTGTAGTAAAGTATGAGTGATGTGATAGGGGTGTTTGAATTTGATAACTCTAAAGCGGAAAATTAGAATGCTGTAAAGGTTAATTACTGTGTGTGTAGTGAATGGAAAAAATGATTAAATTTTTTAGAACCAATGCAATGAGTGAGGTACTTTAACGAGTGTTTGATTTTTTTTTTCTCATGATTATTTGTTCTGTTCTTGATTGATTAGTTCTTCCCTGTTTGAGCCATCTTTTTATTTGTTCTTAATTTCTCATGATTGTGTGTTTGGACAAGTGGAATTTGATGGTTTTCTAGCTTTCTTGTTATTTGTCAAATTGCCATCACTTTCTCATCATAATCTAGTTTCAAACCGGATTGAATAAAAGATAACCAAACAGTGCACAACTCACTTTTGACACTTGCAAATTCTTTAGCTTAGATAAATGTTATGTTTATGAGATTGAATTGAAATTGCATTCCTATTATAAGCTATGCATATTTTTGAGTCAGACATATGCTAATACTATACACTAATTTCTTCTTTATGTTTAATGTTATCTCCCCCACCTCCAAAAACTGTATATTTTATTCAATAATAATAATGATGAGCTTTTGATTTTCTTTTAAGCAACAAAAGAGAAAATTTATTGATGAGTTTTTTTTTAAATTGAAAATCATTGTTACCATGAAACAGAATATCAGAGGAAATGCTACATATTGAGCTCATCATTGCCAATTGTTTTCCAATCCTAAGAATTGAAAGAGATATCAAGCTGATTTCATAGTTGTGAAGAAACCAGAAATCACAGGTTCTTGTTCCAAACAAGTACTTACTTTGTAACTTGCAATGTATCCCAACCAAGCATTCTCTTCAGGATCCTATGCAGATATGTACACCGTGACTCCTCTATTACCTCATAACTACTACAATGAATCATTAGGAGAACAAAATGAAGCCATCACAACTATGCAATCCATTGATGAACATTCCAATGCTTGCAACTCTCATGTAGATAGTGACCAAAATATACAACAGTGTCATGGTTTATCTCTTAGTCTAGGGACACTATTGCCTTCTACTGCATCTGTTTCTCCACTTCAATATCAGTATCACGACACTGGTTTCGTTTCGTTAATGAATGCTTGTCTTCCAAACTTAAATGGAACTAGTACTACTTTATCCAGAGATGATGATGACAACATGCATAAGGAGTTGCAAAGTGCTGAATGTATGCCAACCTTTCATCATGACATTACCAAAAGGGAAGGTTTTCGCAATCTTCACCCCTCAGATCAATGCTTTCAGGGATCACAAGGTTTTTCTAATATTTTTCTAAACTCACAATATCTTAAGGCTACACAGGAGTTACTTGATGAGATAGTTAATGTAAGAAAGGCTTTGAAGCAGCATGGAATGGAAAAACAAGAAAAAACCAGTGACATTGGATTAGATAACTCTAAAGATGCTGATGGAAAAGAAACTAGTCATTCTATGCAAATGTCTTCAGGTCCTAATGGTGATAATTCCAATCCTTGCTGTGAATTATCCCCAGCTGAACGGCAGAATTTGTTGGATAAGAAGACTAAGCTTTTGTCCATGTTGGATGAGGTAAACCTTTCAACCCATATTATTTGATTGGATTTCATCCTTTCTTTTATTCCATTGCCATGGTGAATGTTTAGATTGGCGGAATTTGATAGAATCACAATGTGTTACTGTGCTTTCGGCAAAAACTATATCTTAAACTTCAACAAAATCACTATATGATTTCTTCGAACTCACTAAAATTTTAAACATGCACATAGTTGGTTTAATCAAGTAACCATTTACCTTGTATAAGTTGAATAACATATAAGAGATCATATCAAACGATTTCTTTTTTTGGATATTAACCTGTTTTATTACTGACTGTTACTCTTTTCTGTGAGAGTGCATTTGTGTTAATTTTTTTAAAAAAAGCATCTGTTCTTTTACACTATTTGAAAGAGCTCTGGTGTACTTACTGTCATGGTTTGCAGAGATTCCAATTGCCTAAACAGCAACAGCAATGAATTGATTCCAAAAGGTTAACTGTCACATCAGATTGTGAAAGTGTACCACCAGAAAAGCCACTCATTAAACGATTGATATTGATAGAAAGTTTAATAGTTTTCACTTAATATTTGCTGTTTCAACTAATTTGAAAGTTGATTAATTATGAAGGTATAATAATATTACTATACAGATATATTATGAGTCCGTTTGGTTGCAAGGTGAATTTTTTACTCAAAATCATTGCAAAATTTTCCAAAACCAAGTAGAGGCTTGGTTTTATAGCTTCTGTAAAATCATGGCAGAAGCATGGTTGGACCCGAGTTTCAGTTTATGCTGTATGCATATATCTATGTCTACATTTGTATGTGCTCTAGTGTTTGAACTGCATGCTTAGATATTGAAAACATTATGGCTAAATGCTGAATCCATAATCCTTTCTTTGGGCTGGTTGTAGGTAGATAAAAGATATAGACAGTACTGTCATCATATGCAGACAGTGGTATCATCTTTAGATATGGTTGCTGGGTGTGGAGCAGCAGAACCATATACTACACTTGCGCTGCGAACAATTTCACGCCATTTTCGCTGCTTGCGCGATGCCATCAGCAGCCAAATTCAAGTGATTCAAAGGAACCTTGGGGAACAAGAAGGAATACCTCGTCTCCGGTATGTTGATCAACATCTTAGACAACAAAAGGCACTTCAACATCTTGGTGTTATGCGACAAGCTTGGAGGCCTCAGAGAGGACTTCCCGAAAACTCTGTTTCAATACTTCGCGCTTGGCTCTTCGAGCATTTTCTTAATCCGTATGTCTTACTTTACCCTCTACCCTCTGTTTGGAGAAACAATTTAATAAAATACTTATAAGTACTTATCATTGTATCATGTAAGTAATTATATATAAATTATAAGTTGATTTCATAAACTATTTTAGATGCTTATATGAGTAAATAAACCAATTCGGACAGACCCTTAGTCCTGTACTCATTTTTTCAATTAATGCAACTGTGTCATATTACTCTACTTTCTTAATAATTTATATTAATGTTTGTTTTAATACAATTCCTTTTCATCTTTCATTTGATGATTGATGCCAGTTATCCGAAGGATTCAGAGAAAATTATGCTAGCTAGGCAAACTGGTTTAACCAGAAATCAGGTACAATTATAATGAATTAATTATTTTTTTTCTAACTATACAGCATTATTATCTAACTTAAATAACTGACAACGAAGTTTCTTTATTTATTGAGACATCATTAATATCATATGGTATGATACATCAGGTGGCAAATTGGTTCATCAATGCACGTGTACGTCTTTGGAAACCAATGGTTGAGGAAATATACAAAGAAGAGTTTAGTGATTCTAAAAGAGATTGCGTTCAAGAGTTTGATAATAATAATAAATCAGAAGAGTCACATGACAACAATGTAATTACAAGTGATAATAATACTAATATCCAAGCTGGACAATTTCATGGGTTGAAGTTAGAACAAACCTCTTCCACTACAGAACAATATGGAGAAAAAAATATGCAGGGTAATCAAAGGTTGAGCGCGAAAAATGGCTTTTATTCAAGTAGTGGTGGCACACAAATAGCTTCTGATTCTGCCACATATGAATTATCAGAGTTGGGTAACTTTTCTTCTGTGGGTGGCCACCACCACGTTTCTCTTGCATTGGAGTTGAGGAACTGTGAAAGCGATGTATTAGCTATATCCGATGATGCCATACAAAAAAGACATAATAATCATAATCAGACATTGGCTTCTTCTTCAGACTCTGATTTACTAGATTATCATTTCACAGATTCTGGAAAGCAACAACACAGGTTTGGCAATACTCATCTGTTGCATGAGTTTGTCGTATGAAATTAAATCTAGCAAAAGATATACATTTTATTTTTTTATGATATAATTTTTTTTAAAAGGGTATCTTTTTCTCATCTCTGGAAAGGTGTACCAACATAAAGCTGAAAAGAGAAAAAAAAGCATATGCTATATTTTTTTATTTTGTTTTTAATTCATTCGCGTTGCCCCCATTTTGTTCATAAAGTGATGTAAATCATAAACGTACAAAAAATATACAGATAGGTATATATGTTTTAGAAGATATTCATTTACTTGTGTAATAATATTACAGATCATTGGTTGTATCTGCAGGCAATTTTTTGTAAAAGGATATAAGGAACATATCTTGTGCATTAATGTTGAATAAGAAATTGTGTGAAAATAAAAGGTAACAAGTACGATGTGAATGTACTGACTCTTCTGTAGTAAATTTATTTATGACATGTCGTGTGGTCCATGTGCATACCTTGGTCAGTAATTAACTTCCTTGGAGGCAATTAGGCAATGGATGAGAAGTGGAAAACAAATTTGTTTAACCTCCTTGGCCAATATTTAATTATGCATTTTCTTGCTAGAAATAAATGGTAACTTCTCTTAATTTTTGTTTTTTTAGGAAATTTTGTTTCTCGTGGTAAAACAATAATAATAAAACAGGATTCAAATTAATGAAAGTTGAAACAGGTTTTACAAGCATGGTTGCATTAATAACGTAGTATTTTATAAATCAGGAAATAGATAAATTAGTCATTAAAATTGTAAACATATGTCAAAATAATGTTTCAATTTTGTAAATTGACAATACAACTTGGAAATTATAAAATATCATTAAAAGTAATACTTTATTAACTTTTACCAAGAGACCATGGTATGTGTAGTAACACATTAATTGAACGTTTGTTGCAGTGTTTGGTTATACAATGATAAATTTTATAATGAATAAATTGATACCGGTTAAAAGCAATACAATTTATATTTAAATACATTCATATAAAAATTACTTAAACGTTTTAAAATTAAAAATCAACAGTGAATGCAAAAGTTTCAATTGTATGATCAATATTCAGCTCTTCCATATTATCAATGTCATTAAAATTATTTTTATAAGTAATTACAATTGTACATAAATTAACAATTGACAAGTTAGTTATTAATAGACCAAAATTTCTTGGTGAAATTAGTCTCGGATATGATATGATGATATTCATTTTGGATCAACGTGTAATGATCACATGTTCAATTCGAAAAAAAGTGAACTATTTTGATTGACATTAAATGTATTTGCTAATTTGAAGGGAAAAAAAAAAAGAGAAAGAAACCACTCCCTCTTATATCAAATATAACATAAAATTATATTAATAAAAATTATTCTATTTAGTTCAACTCACTCATATATCAAATATAAGATAAAGTTATATTACTAAAAATTATTCTATTTAATTCAAATTTAAAACTAAATATATTAATTTGTATTAACTCAATTCTTTTTTTTAACCTAAAAATTTATTGAACACAAAGAATTTTTCAGTCTCATAACGGAAATTTAATAAACACACAAAGAGAATTCTCCAATCTCATAAATTATTTGTACAAGGAGAGTCACATGACTCCTAATAAGTTAGTGGAGTCGAAATCTTTTAGAAATGGAAGTAACCTAATCGGTTCCTACAATTTGGATGAGTAATAAGTAATTTGTGTACTAAGTAACTAAATTAGAAATGAATTGATTTGATGAAGGTATGCGCCTGTGTTTAAACAGGGCAAGGTTACGGAAGGAGATAGTGACAAGAGGAGGAGTCCAAAGGAACAAAAAAATGGCAATCATTGTCCAAAGGGACCAAATAACGATCCCCAAAATCAGTATTAGACTCAATGTGTTGGGGGGCCTGGGGGCAACACCAACACCAACACCAAACACCGTTCTAGTTTATTTTATTTTATTTTAGAGTTTATATTAATAATATTATTATTGTTTTTAATTTCATACTAAATGTGATAATCAGTGTCCTTTCAACATCCCTATGGCTATGCATGTCAACAATACAATAGAATAGGTAAGATGAAAAAAGTAAAGTAAAAAAATATTCGATCACAAGCTGACAATCCTAGAAGTGAGAGTGTGTAAATGTAAAAGATAGCCCACTTTTTATATCTCTTTTCATTTTGCACAATACAATGAGTTTAACTTTAACCCTATGGAGGGAGGGCTCCCCCCATTAATATACCATCATCGAAGGTGGTTTTCTTTTGTTTTGAGTCTCCCAAAAAAATATAACTGCAGGGACCAAATTGATGCTTTATAGTCAGCAAAATTGGGGACCATTTTATTTTTCTGTCATTTTCTATGTTTTCAAACTTAGCCAATTAAATTGCCTTCTTTAACAACTGCGTCGACATAGACAGACTCATAGGTCTGAGGGTAGATACATAGATTATATAGATCAGTAGAGATATAGATATATAGTAGATAGGGAAGAAAAGAAAACTACTTGTATTGTTTATATTCATTGAATTTAATTACTAGTATTATTATTTTTTACTATATCAAACCCTTTTTTGCATCATTGTTCAAACTTGAAACTGCAAGAGCCAAGGGCTATAAACGTGCTGTGGCTGCCCTCAGGTCCACTTCCACACTGCCCTTTAATTTCTACCCTTTCAATTTCTTGATATACTATTAATTCAATATTATTAATACCATTTTCTTTTCAAAATTGCTATACTTTTCTAATGCTATTTTTTTAGCTAAAATTTAAGGCATGTGTTATCCACGTTAAATTAATACTTAAAAATTATTTGAAACATTAAAACGACAATATTCTTTAAAAAATATAAATTAATTATTTTAATGATGATTTATTTATGTTGAATTAAAGTTTCGATTAATTTGCACTTATCAACGAGTGGATTATCTATGTAATTGCAACCATGCTTAAGTACGAGCTTGCTTTTTATCATTATAGAAAACCTGTTATTGTCTTGCCTTGGCATGAATTAATTGTTTTCCGCAGAATAACTTGCCATGAAGGAAGTACAATGTTGTTAGCATAAATTAATTTTTTAATTATAGAAATCTATTTAATTATCTTCTGTTATTGGGCCATTACAGTTCTATTCTACTAAAAAAATTACTAGAGTTTTTGGGTAATTAAAATGGTTGTTTCTTTAAAAAATTGGACCATTTGTTTGAAATTAAAAATATTTTTACAGAATAAATATTAACAAGTGTTTCAAAAGTATTTGATAAATAAATAAAAAATTAAAAAAAAAAATCAATTAAAAATATATTGAAATTTGTGTTTTTAATTTTTTAAAAGTTTAAAAATTATTATTTTCTATGCACAACTTCTAATTTTTTTTTGTTTAACAAGTGTTCTAAATATATTTGTTAACTAGACTCTTTTTATAATACCACTTCTATAACTCTTTTAAAGTTATTAATTTTTAACTTAATAAAAAAATAGGAGTTTTTATGTTTTTTTTTAACTCTGTCAATATAAGTAGTTAGAGTTAATAGGTAAAAAGCAGTTCTGCAATCTGTTTTTGAAGTTGCTTACACATATTTGAAACCCCAAATTTTGATACATAATGTTTTTGTCTGAAATTAAATAAGAAATCCTAAGTAATAAATATACATTAGTATGTAGTAAGTAGTATCCTCCAAGTTTGGTTTTGAGTGATAACATTTTGTTAGCTGCTCTATTCTCCTTCTCCCACCAAACATGAAACTTGGAAGTTGATTGTGACTACTGATTATCCACTGCTCAACATCAATGTTGTACGGAATCACCACTTTCTGTGTTTATGTCTATTATTTATTATCAAGTCATGTCTTCAGAATATATAGCTTTTTGCTCAAATAGTTTCTTCAGTACGTAAAAAACACAGTGTTGATTCCATTCCCCTTCATACTTATCCTTTTCTCTCTTCTTTCACTGTTGTGGTGAGATTCACATCTCACACGCCTCATCAATTTTCCAATTATTAAAGTTAGACACATCACACACTAAAAAAGACTCATCATAGATATATATATACTTATCCAAAATCCAAATAACTTTCTCTACCATTATTATGTCAAACTCAATGACCCATCAAAATCAATTTGAGAACCACCAAGAACTAATAAGTTGTTATGGTTCTTCTTCTTTGAGAAACAACAACAATGCAGCATATCCTCATGAAACACTAACATATCCTAACATTGAATCAATTGGAGACAGAATAATATCAAGAACAGTGAACCTAGTGCAAGGTTCTGAATCTGAAATGAGCCACACAAGACATTTGATGGATCTTTTAGGCGCAGCAAACGAGAACAATCACCAACAACAAGGCCTATCCCTTTCATTAAACTCTCACATGTTTGTTGATGAATACAACAGACACCGTTCCTTAAATCAAGCTCTCATCAACCCAAGTTACTTCATGTCACAACCACAAGAGACAACAAGGGATGAAACTTGTAATCATCAACCTGTTGATAATTTAACAAGTGACTATTTTTTCAGTGGTGGAAATTTTCCATCTTCTTCTAATAACAACAACTCAATATTGAACAACCGTTCTCCTTCTACTTCTTATGGACCTGAGTCTTTTGCTGCTGTTATTGGAAACTCTAGATACCTTAAACCTGTACAGTCACTTCTTGAAGATCTTGTTGATGTTGGTGGAAATGTGATTGATAGAATGAATGAAAAGTATGCTGAGAAGTTGTTTCATGGGAGTAGAACAGGTGCCAGGACACTTTCCTCAGAGCTTAAAGCTGAGTTGAGGAATAATGGCCATTTATTGGCTGATAAACATGAACATCAAATCAAAATTGCAAAGTTGATTGCTTTGTTGGATGAGGTTGGTCTTCTCTTCTTGATTTACTAATTAATTTTGATGATGTTATTGTCATTTGTGTAGTACCGACACTTCAAATTGAAGCTATGTATGTTGTCTAGTATGTGTCGGTGTTAGGACATTGATACACAACACTGACAATACATTGATACATATAGTTACATTCGATTAAAATTGTTACTATTGAATTGATGTGTTTGTTTTTGTTGTGCTTAATTTATTTTCAGGTTGAGAGTAGATATGAGAAATACTACCATCAAATGGAAGAAGTGGTATCATCTTTTGAAATGATAGCAGGTCTAGGAGCTGCAAAATGTTACACTGCTTTGGCACTTCAAGCTATGTCTAGACATTTTTGTAGCTTAAGAGATGCAATAATGTCACAAATAAATGTTGAGAAAAGAAAACTGTTTCAAGATTTACCTAAAATCAATAATGGATTATCTCAACTTAGCTTATTTGAGAGAGATAGTAGACAGAATAGAATGTCTCTTCAACAACTTGGAGTTATTCAAAACCAAAGGCAAGTATGGAGACCTATTAGAGGGTTGCCTGAAACCTCTGTTGCAATTCTTCGTGCTTGGCTCTTTGAACACTTTCTTCACCCGTAAGCTTATCAAAATTATGTTCTTCTTTTTGTTTTTTTACTATGTTCTTCTCTCAATTTCTACTTTACTGAAATGCTAATTTGATGTTTCAATATTCCCCTGCAGCTATCCTAATGATTCTGAGAAGTTAATGCTGGCTTCCCAAACAGGTTTAACTAAAAATCAAGTAATTCCCTATCCAAAAACTACTCATTTTCCTTCTTTTTATAATAAACCCTTAATTTAGTTGTGTATCTTCTATTTAATCTATAAAATTCATTAAAGTAATTAGTTGTTTGTAAAGTTCTCTCTTGTCAAATATAAACAAAAAGTAGGGATAAAGGTCTAAAATTTAAATCAAATCTATTAATATTTAATTAACCCATTTTTACTTATAAGACCGGAAAGAGTATATGATATCTGTTGTTTAGTCCATAGAGTACATGAAAATTGGTCACGCTGGTCCTAGCATCTCAATAACAAGGGGACTGAAGTGACCAATTAAACAACCATTTTGGTTTTTATGTATCAGACAATATTATTACTATTGTCTTAAATATATCAAAATTATAGAAACATTTTTGGATGTGTCTATCTAGTTTGTCAATTTAATCCTTGAATATATCTTTAATTAGTTAATTTTATCTTTAAATATATTTTTTTAGTTTGATCCACAAAATACTTAATGATGTTTCTTTTTTAATTTCAATTAATTCAAGTACTATAGTATAACATATATTTTATTTTTGACAAAAAAAAAGAACGATATTCGTTCATTCAATCTGATAAAGTATATCGAACTAATAGAGATGTCTATTTAGCGATTTATGAATTAAATTGGAAAGATGTCAATACTTTCAAAGACTAAATTGAGAATTTATTTTAAAAACACAAACATGTTATAAATGATGTTGATGTTAGTGTATTTATTGTTGCATCAGGTCTCAAATTGGTTCATAAATGCTCGAGTACGGTTATGGAAACCAATGATAGAAGAAATGTACAAAGAAGAGTTTGGAGACTCTTCCGAAGACTCCAACCCAACTGCTAACAATTTTATGTCAAGGGATGATGTCACAGATTGTGTGGAGGAATGAATAGGACTGCATTAAAAATACAGTGGATAAAGAAAAAAAAATTGGCCTTGACAATTAATTTTCTCCAAAATCAGGAGAGAAAATATTATTATGTAAGATTACAAGATGAGCCAATGTGTCTTGAGGTGAATTTATAGTTTTTGAAATTCATGACTAATGATGTTCATTAGATTAGTAACCGGTCATCATATTTTGACACATCTTCAGGATTTTATTGTGTCATGTCAGGTTTGATATTTATACTCTGTTGATAAATACTACTCCTAGTACTAACAAATTCATTCAAAATTTCTATCATAATTACATCTAGTAACTGTCACTTATGAGCATGTCATGTTTCATCTTGTCATAAATGAGATAGCAATTTTATTAGATTTAATCTTATTCGTGCTAAAACTCAAATTAATTGAACAAAAGAAACTATGTTCATCGAAAAGTTCATGAGCACATTTTTTGTCCGACAAAATTCATGGATCGATAATATAAAAGGAATAAGTTATTGAATTTTATGACTAGTCACATAATTCTGTTTAATTTTATATTTTAGAAGAAATAAAATTTGAAATTTTCGAAGACCTATTTTTTTCTCAAATATCAATATGTTTTAAAAAATTTAAAATTTAACTTTTCCAAATTTTTTGTTTTTTATTTTTTGGTATACAAGTTAATAACCTTGTACTCTCAAAAAATAATTAAGGGGTAGAGTTGGGATTTCATGCGTTTAGTTGATTGATAGAGGGTGTAGGATGACAATTGGAGGGGTACGAAGAATATTTTTTTTGAGATTCAAGATTTGTTAATTTGCTTAGATCTACCTAGTAAGCCCATAAATGTCGAAGATATTCATAGGCTTGCCAAATCCGAGTTTCAAGTATCAAATGGCCGTGAAGTGGAAAGGCTTTCAACTACTGGTTTCAATTAGCATAAAAGACATTCTAAAAAAAACATGAAAAACGTGAATTTGGAGTAGATAAAAGGGTGGGTGGTGAGGAAAATATGAAAATAGAGCGTAAATTAAAAAACTCATATGTGCAGGATGAAAATGAAGAAGAACTGCTATATTTTTTTGGTTGCAGATAAAGATGACGAATAACGACACTTAAATCTTTAATAATTTGTCTCATAATAATAACTAATCTAAGATACAAATCTTGAAGAGTCTCTCTAATACAAGTTAATGAAATTTTAATAATGTATTTAGATAAAATAATAACATTTGAATTGTTAGAATGTGAATATAATGTGTACATTCTAATCCATAATTAATGAAAAATATAACACATAGGAAAGTTCTAACATGGACGTGGTTCACCGTGGACCATTGTTAAAAAATGTTTAAAATTTATTTGACCGTTGATGTAATTTTTTAGAAGTAGAATCATTATCATTCTTACAACTAAGACAATAATTTAAATAACATCATTAGATAAAAATAAGTAAAAATAAATATGTATCTCACGTTGAATCAGGATCAATAAAATAATCGTCTTATTTATAAAGATAAGTATAGTTGTGAATTTTTATTTTTTAAGAATTAGAATTTTATAATAATTTTTAAATATTTATGGTAGACCATTATCAAAGTTGACTAATGTAGAAGTCACTTGATATATAATATATTGAAATTTAACATTTAGGAAACAAAATATTTCGAAGTATTGTATTAAAAAAAATTAAAAACTAACACATATTTTTTTGCCACCTAACTTCACCTCGACCTGGTTTGCCTCTTCATTTCTTCATCGATTTTTCTTCACTTTTACTATTTTTCACACAAAAAAAAAAATAGCATCTACAATTGCTTCTTTTTTTCGATTTTCACTTGTTCTCGAAAGTCACAACATTAGGGTTTGTGCTTTTGCCTTTTATAACCATTGATTTGATTCGCATCAGATTCTCGGCTCGATCACGATGAGGGAGACAGTTCATTAGTCTGTGATATCTGAATTATCATGAATTTACGATCTGGAAGCGTGAGTGAAAAAGCTGATGCTCGCTAAACCAGTTTACAACCAATTATAATTCGTTAATACAGAAAGAATGATCGAAAACCCTAAAAAAACAAATAGAATGCGAAATTAGAGATTATTTAAAGGTTGGAACAATGGCGAAGCATTCGGTGGCAATGGCGAAGAAGAGATGGCCGTTAATGTTACTGGCTTTCTTATCAATCTCAACAGTGATGGTTCTTTTCATGAGACCTAACAGTTCTGTTTTTTGCAACACTAAGATTTTTGAAGCACAACAGACTCAGATTCGATCCTCCTCTTCCGTTCAGGTGCCATCAGGTCCTAGTCCCTTGGATTTCATGAAGTCGAAGCTAGTTCTTATGGTTTCTCATGAACTATCTCTTTCTGGAGGACCTTTGCTTCTTATGGAGTTGGCGTTTCTGTTGAGAGGTGTTGGTTCTGATGTTGTTTGGATCACTAATCAGTATCCTGGGGAACATGATCAGATTATTTACAGTTTGGAAAGTAAGATGTTGGATAGAGGAGTTCAGGTATTTCTCTTTTCCTTTATTATTAGGGTTTATTCATTAATTTATTTATCTGTTTTTTTTTGTTTTTTTTTTAATGTTCTATTGGTTTTCATTTCTACTGCAATGGTTGTTTACTTTGGTTGAGTTTCATTATCTAAGATAGGAAAATGTGTTTTTTTTTTCTTTTTTTCTGAATACATTTAATATATGTAATTGGGAGAATTGTAATTAGAAGTGTTATGTGTTGAATGTCAAATTAATGCTGTGTGCAAATATTTTAAGAGGGTTTAGTAGCTTAGGTTTTTCCATATTTGGAATTATGAAGTGCACCTCTACTAATAAGGATTTGACTAATTGACTCATCTAAAGTGTGATTTACATTAGAGAGCCAAGTAAAGAAAGTAATGTGGAAAAAATTAACGGTTGATATTTTGTGCATTTGTAAAGCAAGTTATGGAGGTGTTGAAATATCAAACGTTGGTCTTCTCATCAAGGTTGAGACTACTTGCTTTACACACTCTAAAGTGAATTGATCTTGTTCAGTTTAAGAGAACTAAATCCTACAAATAGATTACTTCTAGTGAAAGTATATGACTGATTGATCTGCCATTCATTGTATATAAATTAATAATTTGTAGAGAGGCTGGAGATTGAATATGCTGTCGTAAGAGGAATTCCATTAGGAGTTGCTGATTGAGTTATTAAATTAAGAAACTGATGCTTAATGGATTTCACTATTGGAGCGTCTCTATGTGGTTGCCATGTATGATTGCTTACGTTTAAGGAGCATCTCTATGTGGTTGCCATGATTGCTTACGTTTAAGGAGCGTCTCTATGTGGTTGCCATGATTGCTTACGTTTAAGGAGCGTCTCTATGTGGTTTCCATGATTGCTTACGTTTAAGGAGTGTCTCTATGTTCATTACAAAAAATGTTCTTCCAACTCAATTCTCAAACACAATCAACTGAGTTCTCTAATTTGTGAGATCCATTTAACTTTTATTGTTGCACCTTTGGAGTCGAAAGTTGCTTAAAGTACAATAACTTAGTTCACATGTGGCATGGTAGAACTAGAACCCATAAAAATATGAGTTAAGCAACTCCAATTATTTGTACCATGGATGCTCCTGTGTAATCAGTTTGGCATTTATTTTCTTCTAGTCTTGATTGAGTTGGATAATAGTTCCAATCTGTAAGAAATACATACCTTTATTTCATATCCATGTGTTATTGAACTTCTAAGTACAGCTATTTTTTCATGTGTGGATTCTGATAGGTCCTGCCTGCCAAAGGTGAAAAGGCCGTAGATACAGCTCTTAAAGCTGATCTGGTCATTCTGAATACTGCCGTAGCTGGAAAGTGGCTGGATGCCGTCTTGAAAGAAAAAGTTACCCTGGTTCTTCCTAAGGTTTTATGGTGGATTCATGAAATGCGAGGGCATTATTTCAAAGTGGAATATGTTAAGCACCTCCCTTTTGTTGCAGGTGCCATGATTGATTCACATACAACTGCACAGTACTGGAAGAATAGGACTCGGGAGCGTTTAGGGTATGTTTCCGGCTTCATCTGATAAACTTTTACTGCTACGTGTGACTAATTTAAGTCATTTTCTAACTGTGTGCTTTTGCTGACTTTGTAGAATTAAAATGCCTGAAACTTATGTTGTACATCTTGGAAATAGCAAGGAACTTATGGAAGTTGCAGAAGATAGTGTAGCAAAGAGGGTTCTTCGTGAGCATGTTCGGGAATCTCTTGGAGTAAGAAATGACGACCTTCTCTTTGCCATCATAAATAGTATGTCACTACCTTTACTCATTTGATATTCATTTTTCGTTTACTGTGTTAGTTTCATCCAATTTAGTGCATGACATGCGTGCAAGTTCATGTTACCTTTACCACATCATAATTGTTTGCCTTGTAGTTTCTCTTTTTTTGTTTTGTTTTGCATTCCAATTTAATCCTACCCCTCTGTAGTGTACTTTATACCCTTTCTGTTGATTTTCGACAATCCTTTTGTCAGTCTTTATTCTGAGCTCCAGGTTGTTTTAAGTGCAGGTGTTTCACGTGGTAAAGGGCAAGATCTATTTCTTCGTGCCTTTCATGAAAGTTTGCAGCTCATTCAAGAGAAGAAACTCCAGTTGCCATCTTTGCATGCTATAGTTGTAGGGAGTGATATGAATGCTCAGACAAAGTTTGAAATGGAACTGCGCAAATTTGTTACAGAGAATAAGATTCAGGACCGTGTTCACTTTGTTAACAAAACCCTGGCAGTGGCTCCTTACCTGGCTTCTATTGATGTTCTTGTTCAGAATTCTCAGGTATCTTCTGATAACATACACTGCCAAGTTGATTATGGAACAGAGCTTATATTACATTATATTATATTGTGTTGCAAAATGAGAGTTGCTAATGGCACATTGTAGTGTATGGGGGCCATGATGACTCTCAAACTCCTCACATTCTGATGTCAATCCTTTAATTTTAGTTTGTTTAATTAAATATTTTTTTACTTTCCAAAACATATTAGACTCACGACTGTATTGATTCAGTTCTGCCATCCTGACTTGTTGACCTTGCTTCTCATTCTCAATTCAAGATTTACATGTAATTTATTTGTTTTTGATTTCCATAATGTATGAAAACAAAGTTCAGTAGTTTAATAAGGGACCTGAAGATAGGCATTTTAGTTGTATGTAAATTCTGTTTAAAGTATTTTTTTCGGTTTTTGGGCTTCATTTACAAATGTTCTTCCCTTCATATCAGGCACGGGGAGAATGTTTTGGAAGGATAACCATAGAAGCAATGGCATTTCGTCTGCCTGTACTGGTATGTCCTTCACTACATATTTGATTTGTCCTGTCAATATGGTGTTTCCTTGTATATCTTTACATGTTTAATTACTACTACTACCTATGTCCAATTTACTCATTATATCCCATCTGATGTATGATAATGTTCTGTATTTTATTCATACCACCATCACCCATATCTAAAAAATGGCTAAAAGAAAAATAGAAACAAAAAAGTGATTTCATTTTCTTATTATCATAGCACTGAATTGCCTTTTTGAATGCTAACATCACAGTATTTTTTTCCTTCTAAATGTTGCTTCCTTCTTATGCATTGCTCATCGGCTACATCCTCGTGTAGCTAATTCTTAATTAATTTGTGGGTCCAACGGAGGTTTAGGAAAAGAAATGATGATAACTGTTCAGCAACTCACATTTCACATTTGCACCATACTTTTGTTTGAATATGTCAACCTTGATTCACTAATTTTCCTCCCCATTTGCTCAATCATCCACCTTCCCCATTAGGTTATCCAAATTGTTTTAAGATATGCTTCCATGATAGTTAAAATCAGGGAAGAGAAGTATGTTTTAGTTTTTGTAAGTGTTTTTCTAGAAATAAATATTTATACAAAGGAAGTTACACTGTTATAGTAATATACAGTCAATACTTTGATAAGATGAATGCGAAAAAGAATACTGTTATATTTGGTAGTCAGATGATACAGCTTCCATTCATTGTTGTGACGTTAATTGAGCTCCTGACTTATAAGTTGTAATCAATCCCTGGTAATTTCAATTAGAGTCCTCGTTAGTTCGGCTAGTTGTTTTCTGTTACTGATATTGATATTCTTTCGGCTAGTTGTTTTTTGTTACTGATATTGATATTCAAAGTATTTCAACTATAAATGACACGGTATTTTTGTTTTGAATTTTTTAGTGCACAATAGTAGATTGGTTCTTGCTGTTTCAATTAGGTTACTCCAATTTGGGAGTATATTATTTGCAAACATGTTCATGCCTGTCTACTTTTGTTTTTTCATGTAACATATATGTTCCAATTTAAAATTTTTGCAGGGCACTGCAGCTGGAGGCACTGTGGAGATTGTGGTGAATGGTTCAACCGGTCTGCTGCATCCTGTTGGCAAGGAAGGTGTGACACCCCTTGCGCATAACATTGTGAAATTGGCAAGTCACGTTGAAAAGAGACTCACCATGGGAAAGAAAGGGCATGAGAAAGTGAAAGAGAGTTTTTTGGAGCACCATATGTCGCATAGAATTGCATTAGTTCTCAAAGATGTTTTACGGAAGGCAAAGCACACTTAAATTAACCAGCTTAGGTATTTTACTATTAAATTGTAAATTGATTCCAAAGAAAAAGGGAGAATGCTTCGGTGAGAATCAATGAATTGTATATCCCACTTCCTTTGTTCTGTATGGTATGCGTAACGGGTCGATGTATAGATTGTGATATATTGCTTTCCTCGCTAAGATCAAACAAAATTGGTCGATGAATCAAACATGTTTACACTCATAAATCTGCACTCCCTTTCTTGAGAAGAAATATTACACATTAGACCATTTTATTTTAAGCTAACCCTTTTAATTAAACGATTTTGAAAGGATCGTTTTATGAAAGTTTTTCTGTACAATTTTCAACGTAATTGGTGTATCCGTTTTATTGGTTTTAGAACTGAAATATTTTATCTTTCATCGTGGATTAGTGTTAAATAATTACCTAATACTCTAAGATCTAAGAACAATCGACAATGCTTTTTGGAAAAATAACTCAACGTTTCTATAGTCGAGATAATAATTCAATTGATGTCAATTCGGTAAAAATATAGGAAAATGAGAAGAGCCAATGCAATCATCATCTTAGATGTGAAGATGATAATAGTTGTTAACTCGTACATTTGAATAGTATTGTCAATCGCAGTTACCGTATTTTAAGTGTTAACTTTTATCTTCTTTAAATTGTTGACTAATCAGAAATCCCTTGTTATCAGTTTAGTTAGTTAGTAATAGCTCTTTTTCTATTATTTATCGTCGTATATATATTTAGTTAGTGCTCTTTCATCAATGAAACATTCATTTTATTATGTTATTATGGCAGTAGTAGAAAAATCAAAATTACATATCAAAAACCTCATTTCATATTTCATTTATTTATTTTTTTCATTCGTTCTTTCGTTCTTATTCACTCATTTCTATAGTTGATTCTCCTCATTCAACGTCTCGCTCTTCAAACTCAAATTTCACTATTGTTCATACCGATATGCACTCAAATTGAAATCCCATAAACTCATTCTACATCCATTTGAATGAATATTATTTGCTCCTTCTCGTCTTTCGTGTGCTCAACGAGTAATACTATTATGGATGGGCAAGAGCTATGCATATCTCTTTAGATATGAAAAATAAATTTGGTTTCATCAATGGAATACCATCAGCAAACCACTCCCATAAGAATCATTTTTCCCATATTGGAAAATGGTGCAACACACTCAACATTTCATGGTTTTATCACTCAATTAACCCAAAAATTGTTTCAAGCATTCTTTAGATCGGTGATGCATCCAGAGGTTTGGGTGAGAATAGGTTAGTTCAAATTAGGTTTTGCAGGGCTTGAGTCTAACCCGTCAAAAAAATTCAAGGCTTAACCTGACATGTAGTGTGTCGTAGACTTACTTTTTAGGCCTGAATTTGACCTTGATGAAAGTCAGGTATGATCTCTTAGTCTACTTAAAAGTCTATTTCATTTAAATCTATTTGAATAAGTAATCACAAATATCTTTAAATAGATTAACGAGTTAATATGTCAATGAAATTAAGTTCTATTTTTATATTTAACATTACATTTAAAGAATCTGTCTTTATATGACATCCTATTTCAATTCTATTTTATAATAATATATTTAAATATGTCACAAATCAAAGAAGATTAATATGCTTAAATTACTAAAAGATCAGTATCTAACAAAAATATCAAAATTTAATATAATAATTATAGTTGTATTAAAAAATATTATTTATATTTATTTAAATAGATTGACCTGATATGCCTAAAAAGCTTTTTATGTGACTTGTAGTCTCATATTTTTAATTACATAGGCTTTGACCTTGTATGTTTAAAAAAAAATGGTCCGACTTGAGTCTAAATATAGGTTAGGCCATAGGTCTCTTCTGGTTGGTTTGACCTATTCCCGCCTCTATCTAGGGGCGAAACTAGGATTGAACAACTACATGGATTAATTAGAAAGTATGATGAGTGAATAAATGTAATATATTGAATTTCATTAAAAACTTATGTGATCCATTTGATTTTGAAAAATGTTGGATAGATTGGATCCATTCATTCATATGTTTTATTTAGTGGATTGAATTCAATCCATTAATATTTTTATAGGGGATGAGTTAGATGAATTTATAGTTAGACGAATTGGATGTACGATGGATTAATTAATTAATGAAATTGTCACTCCCTAAAAATATATGGATATTTGTTACTTTAGTCCATACTCTTAATATGTTAAAGTCTAACGTGACAAAATTTTATTTATTTTTGAGCTCTAACCTCTAAAGTGTAAGCTTTTGCAAAATCTCAGTGAGTCGTCATGATTTTGTCAAATTTATTGCAAGTTCAAATATGTTCTTCATGTACTTTAGAGATTGTTTATTATTTTTATAAGTTAATAATCGTTTTGGTTCCTTAATGTGTGAGACTATCAATATAATTCTTTTTTTTTTTGTTAATTAATGAAATTGTCATTATAGATTCACATACAACTGTGAGGTCTTGAGTTCGAATCTGAGATGTGATATTCAACCTATTAATATCATTGTTTTTTGTCGATTGATCTAGCACTTAAATATTATAAGTTTAATTCTTTAATATATTGAAATTGTAAAAATATTTCTAAGTGTGTTTTTTGTTGATCATCTATAGATCACTGTAATTAACAAAAAGACACCGTCAAAAATTAAACCAATCACAAAAAGAAACATTCGAACACCAAATTCATTAAAAAAAACTAATCAATTATGTTTTTGTAATTTTGATTCATTAAAAAACTATAATAATAACTCTTATAACACAATTGAATGACTTAATATTATTCACTCTTATTTTTATACGAGACAAAAACATATTTGCACCACTATCCATCAAAAATAATATATTCTACTACATTATTTCACTTTATTCTACTTTAATGGTACGACCACACACAAAAACATGTTTTTTTTTAAATAGAATAAATAGTTTTCATAAAACATAAATATAAAATTAATTTACAGTGAAGATATATGACATTAAACTATTTTAATATATTTTAGAAACGAATCGAAGATAATTATAATTTGGTGACAAAGGGACTAATCCTATTTTTAACTCGATTGAGATGGCAATATGGTGGGTGGGTTCAAAGTTAATAAAGGTGTAGTGTAGGGTTAATCGTAAAATAATTTGTGACACTAATTAACAAAAGAAGTACATAATAAGCTTTCGTAGTCCACAAACTAGTCTATTCTTCTACTCCTCCGTTCCAGTTTCTTCGACCTAACTTCACCTCTTCCATCTTCTCCGATTTCACAACCATGACTGACACAGATGATGCCGTACGACGCCGTAATGCCGTCGCCGAGTATCGAAAGAAACTTCTTCAACACAAGGAATTGGAATCCAGAGTTCGATCCGGTTTGTATCTTCATTTCTTTCATCGATTTTTCTTCACCTGTAACAGTATCTACAATTCCTTCTCGCTTTCAATTTTCATTTGTTCTCGAAAGTCACAGTATTAGGGTTTTCGCTCTTTCTTTTTTAACCGTTGATTTGATTGCCATCGCATAACCCTATAATTTTCTTAAATTAGGTTTTTTATTTTATTTTATTTTGTCTTCCGGAGAAATTTCCTATGCTTTCATTAAGATTCTGCCCTAGGAGAATTGTATTTTTATGATTTTACGCGAATTTCCTGAAATTAGGGTAAAGTTATCAACTGGATCTTATTGTTAATATCACTTTCAAGCGTTATTGAGATTCTTTTGATGAAGTTAGTGAATTCCCTGTTGAGCAATGGATCTTAATACAGGTCTTAATCAGAGACGATGGGGGCATGGCTAAGCCACAATCTGTTTTTAGCATGTCCTGTTTCCATTCGAAAATGGAAATTTCTTTGCCAGCTTCTTTAGCTTATGATTTTACAATACCAATTTCCTTCTTTCTTTCTTCACTCTTTAAAAAGTATGGACTTGACTGGTTATGGATGAGTATAGTGACTTTGGTTTTAAATCTCAAATTTCAGTGAGGGAGAACTTGCGAGCTTCAAAGAAAGAGTTCAACAAAACAGAAGATGATTTGAAGTCTCTTCAAAGTGTTGGGCAGATAATTGGGGAAGTTCTCAGGCCTCTTGACAATGAACGCTGTAACTATTCTTTCCTTTGTCATATTTATCTTAAATAATATCTCATGTTATCTCATCCTTCAACTTCGTTCTTATCATCTCTGCATCTATATTTAGATTGGCTCCTCTGGTCACATGTGTTACCAGAAAGTTGTGATATAATATATCTAGATTGTTTGCATGAAGAACTTTTATCCCTAATCAATTTTTGTTTTGTTCTAATGAAATATATAGTATGCATGTTTCACTGACTATTGATATTTTTTTGTTATAACTTGTTTATTTGAGTCATCTACCTAAAAACACAGCATCCCATGTCTTG
The DNA here is from genome assembly GCA_037974735.1 of Cicer chorassanicum. Classification (NCBI taxonomy): domain Eukaryota; kingdom Viridiplantae; phylum Streptophyta; class Magnoliopsida; order Fabales; family Fabaceae; genus Cicer; species Cicer chorassanicum. The sequence continues at coordinate 68,354,661 of JBBPBP010009777.1, read as the reverse complement.
ATTGATATGAATGTAAGATTGAATCAATGATTCTAAAATCTATATGTTTTTGTTATTTTAGTGATTGTTAAAGCAAGCAGTGGTCCAAGATATGTGGTTGGCTGCCGCAGTAAAGTGGATAAGGAAAAACTGACTTCGGGGACTAGAGTGGTTCTTGATATGACAACACTCACCATAATGCGTGCTCTTCCCCGTGAAGTAAGTTATTGGAGTTTATTCTCTTGCTTTTATTTGATGAATCTGTTTATCTTTTTGGGCTCTCTAATTTGGGTGTTTCTAAAATTCATCTGCTGCTTTTCCATGATTGCTTGTCACTAATATCTATCAATTGGGTTGTCAGGTTGATCCAGTTGTGTACAATATGCTGCATGAAGATCCCGGTAATATTAGTTACTCTGCTGTTGGTGGTTTATCTGATCAGATCAGGGAGTTGAGGGAATCAATTGAATTACCTCTTATGAATCCTGAGCTCTTTCTTCGAGTTGGAATTAAACCTCCCAAGGTAATCAACTTTTTCACCGCAGTTTCCAGTCTCTGACCTGTATCAGTGTGAATGCGTGTTTTTAGCAGTGTGGTCATCCAAATCTCTACTGTTTAGTTTGCAGAAATACTTTCTGTTTTTTACTTTATTTACAAAAATTCCCCATTTTCGTTTTATTCTTGATTTCAAAGATTTGTATAGGATTTTTTTTATTGTTTTCAATATTTGCTGTAATTTTTTTTTTTTGTAAACAAGAGACATTGAAATTAATGTGGCATTTTATTAATTGATAAATAAAAAATAAAAAACATTTTGCAAACCAAATAGACCCTATATAGCCAAACTTTTAGCTATTACATCTGATGCTTCTTCTCAATTCTCATCTTTCAGGGTGTTCTCCTTTATGGGCCTCCTGGTACGGGTAAAACATTGTTAGCTAGGGCTATTGCCAGTAACATAGATGCTAACTTCCTAAAGGTCAGACTGTGTTCTTTTATCAATTCCATGTGTTTTGAAACGTCCTTCACTTTAAATTGTATTTACCTTCCCTTTTCTCTTATATAGGTTGTTTCAAGTGCCATAATTGATAAGTACATCGGAGAAAGTGCCAGGTTAATAAGAGAAATGTTTGGATATGCACGTGATCACCAGGTGATATTCTTGTGTTTAGTTGTCTTCCTATAGGTTTATATATGCAAATTGAAAAAAATACTAAATCTCCACTTTTTGCTTAGCCCTGCATCATTTTTATGGATGAGATCGATGCTATTGGTGGTCGTCGTTTTAGCGAGGGAACAAGTGCTGATCGTGAGATTCAGAGAACACTAATGGAGCTGCTTAATCAACTTGATGGCTTTGATCAACTTGGAAAGGTATATTTTATTTTTCTACACCTTTTAACTTGATTCAAAAATAACCACCGTGTTTGTCTTTTTGAAAAAATTGATATCTTGTAGCAAAATCCTCTTGGTGTAGGTGTCTATGCTAACTACAATACATTAAATTTAGTATCTTATACTTTCAGATGGTGTCTTGTACAAATTCTTACATTTGTTTTTTTAACGCCTTTGAACTTGCAAACGGGAATGAAAATGTTACGAAGTGATATTTGTGCATCATTTATCAAACAAATGAGTTGCTATATCAGGACCTTTTTCTCTTTGAAAGTACAAAATCAACTTTTTATAAAGAATGGGGTATTTAGCTGAGTTTTTATCCCTATTATATATATGGTATATGTAATTCAAATGAGATAAATATGAGATTCAAACTTTTCTCGTTGATTGAATCTTATGGATATTGTGATTGATGTTTTTGTTCCAATGACTGTTCCACCAATCTCTTAGTGGTTGATTGGTAATCACATTGGCGTCTGAATTTCTATTGCAGGTTAAAATGATAATGGCAACAAATCGACCTGATGTACTTGACCCTGCTCTCCTACGTCCCGGTAGATTGGATAGAAAAATAGAAATTCCATTGCCAAATGAACAATCAAGGATGGAAATTCTTAAGATCCATGCAGCTGGAATCGCTAAGCATGGTGAAATAGACTATGAAGCGGTTGTGAAGCTTGCAGAGGTGAGTCCAGGTGGCTTGGATGAGTTTAACTGACATTTGGGAAATGTATAATGTGTTATCTGTTTCAAAATTGCCAGGGGTTTAATGGGGCTGATCTCCGAAATGTGTGCACCGAAGCTGGAATGTCAGCAATTCGTGCAGAGCGTGATTATGTGATCCACGAAGATTTTATGAAGGTGAGCCTTTGTTTAGGAATAAGTTTTTCCTTTGTATTTTTTTCTCCCTGAAGGGTCTATCTCACCGTATTTCTTTCAGAGATATTAATACTTGTTTCTTACTTTGGTTCCAGGCTGTTAGGAAGCTGAATGAGGCAAAGAAACTTGAATCCAGTGCACACTACAATGCTGATTTTGGAAAAGAGTAAATCTATTGAAAATTCTCAGAGCCATGGATATCTATGGCAGTGCATGTTTAGAGCCGGAAATACCTCGTGCAAGTTTGTCAATTCATGGAGCATAGCATCGTGGCCGCCTGGGCAATGGCATGTACTACCCAAGTTCTAAGTTTAAAATGAAAACTTGTCCTACTGTGAAGGGGTTTTCAATTGAATTATTTGCTCAAAAACTGAATTGTATCACTGTTTCTTTTCTGCTGTTCTTTTTAATTGTAGAATTGTAGAAGTGCGGTTCATATCTATACTAGCGTCTTGGCATATGCACACCAGGTTTCCTTTAATTATTTAATTTAAAATAGAATTTACAATTTATCTATAATACTTATTTGATTGTTTAAGTAAAAGAATATATTAAGTATTAACTACCTTGCTAATTCTAAAATTTTACTTTTCAGAATATCTGCCGCTTTAGTTTGGGTAGGTTTTGGTAATGAAAAATGTTTGGCCTACACCCCAAAGGGTTGGGGTATATATACACTTTGAGAGATATTGCGATAAAAGATAATAATATAATATATATTAATCATGCAATAGCAAGAGAAAAATAAAATGGGTGTATGTAAATTATTATTGTTTTGTAATTGAAGAGATGCGTTGTTTTTTTACATAACAAAGATGTGCAAAAACATCTCCGTTGAAATAACTGAAATAATAAGTTTGTTATATTTTTTCCCTTTATTATGCATTTTTCGGGGGTTGAAGTCTCCAAAATTACCTTGCTGATTTTCAAAATTTAGGAAATATTGGTGATTTGGTTCGATCCTCGTTTTTTTATGAAACCTTCTGATCCTCGATTTAGTCTTGCTATTGAAACCTTCTGATCCTCGATTTAGTCTTGCTACTTGTGATATAGGTACAAGCTGAAATCAATTCTTAAAAAATCTGTTTAAAATCAATCAATATAGTGTCATTTGTTTAAGATTTTTTTTAAAATGATTTCTTTGCGGTATTTTATCTTTTTGTTATAACATTTTTAAAATAAAATTTCAAATAAAAAATTAATTTAAATAGTTTATTTTAAAATATTATTTTAAATATTTTATCTATTTACTACAACTTTTTTTAGATAAAATTTTAAAAGATGATTAAAATGAAAAGCAATATTAAAAAATTCTTCATAAAAATTATTTTAGAAATATAATTTTTTTTTTTAAAAAAATGTGATTTTTATAAGTTAAAATCTCTAATAATGAATATATAATTTATTAAATATCAAAATTACTTTTTTTAATCGGTTACAAATGAGTCTAAAACAACTTCTATTATTTTTAAGGAAATTATAGTAAAAATCATTTTTAAAATATAAAGTCAAAATCACTTTTTAAATTCCTTTTAAAAAATTTAAACAAATAAGCTCATAATCTACCTATCCCGAAAATTAGTTCCAACAAAAATTATCAATATAAGAATAAAACAAAAACAAGAATATAATTTAGGTCAATAGTTTTGAAACTGTCAATAAATCACAACTGTTAAAATATTAAGCTTTGACTTTTACAATAACTATCGTCTACCATTGAAGTTACACTCTCAGTGTTTGAAAATTAAACTCCCAAAACAATACAAATGAAAAATAAACTTTTTGTAGATGTATTTTAATGAACCTGTAAAATCAAATTTAGAGACTAATATTATGCTAAATGAACTGAAATTATTTAAGCCAACTAATAATCTCAACCTACACAACAACTTCTATAAAAGCCAATGGCATGTAGAAAAATAAGTAACTATCAGAACTAAGACAAGCTCGGTTGTGTGTTGGTTTTGTTGGTATTAGAATAGATGACACAGCACTACAGAATCATCCAGCTATCTTGCAAGTTTATGTTCTTGTGATCAACTTCAACCGTGATGATTTTTGGCACGATTACAATAATTCACTAAAGTATGTAGCACAACTTACAACATTATCATCTTTAATCCTTATTTAAGCTCCTTCCAAAGACTCGATACTATGTTTAGTTCAATTCAAATTAAAAGTGATACTTTGCGTTATATACTCAATTACTCACCGTTGAATTATAGGATTTATTTTTTCACTTTCTATCTCTATCCAGTCTATATAATATATCTAGAATAAGGATACATAACATAATTCCCACGGTATTCCAAATATGTAGAATCTCTGGCAGATAGTTTGAAGCAGCATGATTCAATTTAGTAACAGGTAACATCACAAGCGAAACATTTTAACATAATATACAGGCGTATTTGTTTCCTTTTCTTCCATGCGTTCGTTGGTGGGTAGCTCAGATTTTGCATTCATGTAAGCAAATTTCTTTTGGAAAGTAAAAAATAAAATGAAAATAAATCTAGAATTATTAGTAAAGCTAGTCAACGTACAAATATTAAATCCTAACTTGCTGGTGCTACAAGTATAATTAGAGAGCTTCTGCAACTAACAGCTATGGCTAAGGAAGCTCAATCTTTACGATACCTCGCCCAAAATCCTTTCTTCCTGGCAGAATCATTCTCAGACAGGGATTGATTCCACTTGGATCCCAGTGAAAAATGCCGCCTCAAGAAGGGTTTTCTGTATGAACTCCTAGAACTGGAGCTAGGCTCCAATTTTGAAACTACATTTTTTTGGCGATCAAAAACATCTAATCCATCATCTAAGTTGCTATCAACTACACGATTTCGGGATATCTTGTAGTTCTTGGCCTTCATTTTTGATTCGGCGGCTCTGAGACTTTTCCTGGACAACATTGACAAGTGCTTCTCTCCAACCATGCAAATTGGACAAGCTGGATCATAACTATCTGCCTCTGTTGTCATGGTCTCCAAGCATTCCGCATGATATGCATGACCGCAGACAAGTACAGCAACAACTGAGAGGTCGCTGTTGGAAACAAATTTCTGGCTGCTCCATGCAGTTCTCTCGGTCAAGAGCTTGGAGCAGGCCCCACAAGATTGTAAATCCATGGTGGGAGAACACGAGAACCTACTACTACTTCCACTTATCTTGTGGCGACCTGAACCTAAATGCTCGCTATCAAATGACCATCGTTCCTTTTGAGATGATGCCACCAGTTCAGAAAAGGTGCGCATAGACCAGCCATCAGATGACCCACATTGGGATCCAGTTATCATGTCATTACTGCAAGTGGACAGTACAAATGACGACCTTCCCTCTGAAATTGAGTTATCGGGCGATTTCAGACCCAGGATTCGACTATCAGAAATTTGTCTCAACAGTGGGTGCCCTGGAGATCGATGAGCCCATCTAGACGGTGTTGAGCTAGGAAGATTGTGATGATTAAGATTACGAGTTATAGGTGTTGAGAAAGACGAAGGTATTGAAAAAGAAAGATTTGGTATTGAGGATTCTGCAATCTCTGGTGATTCTGTCAGATTCTTCACCTAAAGATAAATATAGATAAGAGTTGGGTCAGAGCTACACAGGTAAAAGACTTTTAATTCAGATATTGGGCAACTATTCTAATCAATTTCAGCAGTTCAAAAGAACTAAACTCACCGCTGTGGAACAATTACTTGACATGGATAGATCTGCAACAAGCAAAAAGAGAAAGAAGATAAATCAATGTCTGATGGAAAAAAACAGTGACCTAGGAAACATGGTGAATAGAAGAGAGCATCGTCATTTTGATATCAGGAAACAACATATGTGACCATTCAAGTCATGAGCTAAGATTGGAAAATCATGTTTTTTCATTTTTTTTAAAAAGAAACCAAATCTAGAAAGAACATTGATTGATAAGGAGGAGCTCTAAGCCCGTATATTGGTTTTTTTCAGTCGACAGTCCCATCATTGAAAATGAAGAACAAGGGGCATATTGATGTTCAACACACTCTTAGGCTAATCCTTACTTCACCCCTTTGTCATATAGAGGGTGAAGTTACTGTAACAAGTCTAACAGACCAGAATAATCTCTGGACACTACCATGTATTCGTATTAACGAGTACAGTGACAAGTACAGCAGGAAAAAAAGCTCAAAGTTGGTTCTAACCAGAGCTTAACCAAACATTCTCCCACTCCTTCAGTTGGAAAGACAAAAGTGAAGCTTGAGTAAGTGAGCTCAGTTCCAAAGATAATTGCCAAAAAAATCTATCTACCAATAAAATATTAATATCTACTTACAAACAATGGGGTACTAAACATCTCTTTCTAATGCTAATGTTTCATTACATTCAACAAGAGAATAATTGAGTTAACATTTACCTGAAGATAGAGTCATCCGAGTTGCACCCAATTGCTCATGAATAGGGGACTTCTGAGACACAGGTGTTGCAGAGTTCTCGAGGGTGCTTCCCACATCAGATAAATTGCCTCTTTCGGAACTTAATGACCCCTTTAACTCCATGCTGACACTTCTGCTGACTCTACGAGATGTGCGAAACGAAAGATCGTCAATTTCACCAGCGACACGGCCCCACCTATCCCATTGAAAACTCAATGATGGTGAACATACAACATTTCTGTGTAAATTTTCACCTCCAGTTCTATTGGGAATAGTTTGATCTTTCGCAGCAACACAACAAACTGATCCCATGATAACTGCTGAAATAAACAGCAGTCAATCTAATTAACACACACAAATACTCATAACTAAAACTGCTGTATAAGACTATAAGTAACTAAAACTTAGATAAAGAAAACACATCAAATTATATACCAGCAAAAATACAGTATAAAATTCAAAACCCACCTCAATTTTCCAATGAGACAACTAAATCCAACCTCCTTCTAAAGAATAAATAACAAGGAAAGTTAATTAAATTCATATTACTGGTATGTGTAAAAACAATCTAGAATACAATGAAGGAACAAACTCTTTTGCCTTTTAAAAAAGAAATTGGGGAAGGGGGAATTATCATTAATTAAAGTGACAATAATGCTCATTTTACACCTGTCCCCAAGGGGATTTGAACTCTTGAGGTTATATAGTCATGGTTCAGCTCTTACCACTGAGCTGACAAGACATAATCATATGTATGTGCACGGGGTCAACAGCTATCATTTAAATCCAACCAAATTAATTAGTTAGCATTGAACAAGACGTCATAGTACACAATTGTTAAAAAGCACCTCAATTGCATGAGTAACATGGCAATTAGAAAGTACTGTAAACATCAAATGCCCCTTTCAAACCCTAAATTTGTAGCCAAGGTACTTGAATTGAATGTTTACACTCACCCAGTTGAAAGCACAGCACGGAAATGTGCTCTAGACCAAATACTAAAGTAAAACTCCATCAAACACTCAAAAAGGTAAAAATTTTAGTTTTCATAATTAATCATAAAACCATCCAAAAAAAAAAATTAAAAATCGAAAGGCTTACAAAAATTACTCTTCCACAATACACAGAAGACAAATCATCCAGTAATGCACAAAATGAGGCAGTATTGTTGACATTAAAGTTAGAATAACAATTATTTAAAAGAAAAATGAAAAAAGAGGAAGTTAGGGTTTTGAAACATTCAAGACGAGTTAATTCATTATTAAAGATAAAATCTAAAAATAGAAAGAGAATAATAATAATAAGTATGAGATGAATTAGCAAAAGTAGAATCAAGGAGCAGAAGCGTTATTACCAGTTCAATTAAAAATCAAATGGAAAAGTTTGTTTGAGAGAAGAAGTTATTTGAAAGTGTTCATTTTGGGGTTTGTCTGTGTATTCTTCTTCTTCGTGTTGTCGCTGGTTATGCGCAGCGAAAGTTGTTTTATGTAATAATAAAGCCGTCTAGTGTTATGACTTTTGCTGAAACCGTTATAACGGAGTTAGGTTACACTTGTCAGGTGGGAATATGGAATGGTATGGGGAAATGCTGCTAGATTAATATCAAGTTCCGATTCGATATCTATCGAATTATTCTCATCTTAGCTTAAAGTAAGATAATATAATTTAATTGTCACTATCCAAAAATGAAGGTGATTTCTTGTCAAAAATTAAATAAAACAAAATGTAGATGATTTAATTAGTGACGTCACAAAAAGTATATGATTTCGTTCTTTAGTCAAAATAACAATTAAATTATTAAAATGATATTTGGACATCATATACAAATTTTATTTATATGGTGAGTAACATATATTTTTTTAAAAAAAATCGCTTTTTTTTTCTTAAAATTAAATTACAATAATGAAGATATATTTTGTAATATATGTATAAATATTTGTCATTAATCACTTAGAATATTTTGTTTACTACTAAAATATACTCCCTCCTGAATTAAATAAAAATAAAAATTATGTAATATATATCATTAATGATTAATAAAATATTCTTCATTTTAATTGTTAATAAAGTACTTTAAAATAATTAATAACATATTGTAGTTGATTAATGATTAATAAAATATATGTTAAATAAATAATTAATAACATATATTTTAGTGATTAATAAAATAATGCAATTGACTGGTGACAGAAATCTGGATTTCTGTTTAAACAAATTCCTCTAATGTTATTTTCTAAAAACTTTTTTTTATTGTTGACATTGTGCAAAATGTGGGGGTAGGCTTGAATTGTGGGGGTATGCTTGTCCAAGACATTGTGCATGCTACCCATGATTTGATCTCAAGGGGCTAATCCGAGGGTGGTCCAGTGACATTATTCCATATTTAATAGCATCATCATTGTTGTGATTCAGTTGAAAAGAAAAAGGCATAATTGTACGCGATCCCTTAACTTAATTTCATTTTTTCTTTTATTTTTTTCTTCTTCTGATTTGGTCCTTTATTAAATTTTAAGTAAACAATTTGATCTTTTATGTTTTAAAATGTTAATAATGTTATCTTTTTATTACAAAAATTCATCAAAATTTTCAAACATAACTCATAAAATTAATTATCATCTTCAATATAATGCAAATTTCATCAAATTTATAACTCAAATCTTTAAATAAACTAATATTTTCATTCTTTATATTTTTGAATTTTTATAATAAAATTAAATAAAGGACCAAATCGTAAAGAAAAAAAAAAGATAAATGATTGAAGTGTTATCTGAAATTAAATTAAGGGACCGCAGGAGCAATTGTGCCAAAAGAAAAATATATATAATTATTATTCTCTTTTCATCTTGTAATGTGTGATCCATTTGTAATAATATTTTATTTTAAAATAAATCACCTTTTATCTGATAGTAATTGGAGGAGATGGTAAAAGTATATTCCAACATAATCAAATGTCTTGGTTTAAATTAAGTCTTGATAATGTAGGCGTGTTAAATTTCTTGAGAGAGAGATTTGCCGTTCATTGTTCTCCTACGTGACTCGAGGAATAATACTCAATCCTAACAGGAAAAAAAAGATTAAAAAAACAAAAGAATCATTCCTATAATTTTTAATGCACTTTTTTACAATTGTATCATTTAATTAATATTATATTCATCACTTTCAATAAAATATCTTTCACTAAGCCTTTGTGATATTGACAATGCATTCATATTTAACAAGAATTTTCGGTAAAAGTAGTATTTTTCCTATTTTATTTATACATTTTGTATAATATGCGTGAAATGATTAATTGACTCGGTCATTTTGAGACGAATAAAATAATGAGGATGGGAGTTCATAAAGAGATTAAATTGGTAGTTTGTGAGGGTTGAACACATTTTTTTTTTAATCTAAATATGTCAAAATGACAAAGGTGCAATTGAAGTTTAAAATTGTAGGGATTGGGGTCAAATTGTTGAGGTGTGGGGGTCAAATTCTCTTCTCATGGACAATACACTCCACATTCTTCGCTTCGCTCACCAGTTCTACTATGAGTCTAATATAAAGTAGTTGAATTGTTGGTACAAAATCTTTAAATCATTGTTTTATTGATACACAAAGTGATAAACACTACTGAAATTCACACAACAAAATGTGAAGTCTTAGTTTCAAATTTAGAACGTAATTTTCAGTCTAACAAATAAAAAATCTCCAGTTAAACTAAACTTTATGGACAAAATTCACTATTTTTGAAAATACTGTAATGGTTGATTGTATCATAACACTTGATTTGAAATATTTTCTCTTTTGTTTTTATCTATAGATAAAACATTACTTAGTTATTTTAGAGATCTCTAAACTGTTTAGAATTTTTAAATAAACCACTAAATTAAAAATAACTATGATTAAATCTGAAATTGATCAATAGATAATTGGACTAAAAAGTTTGATGTTAGCTCTAAGAGCTTTTGCATAATTTTTAATTTAAGATCCCTAAATTTAAGGACCTAACCATATACTATTTAAAAAAAAAATTAAAGACTCTATTACAAATAACTAACAAAATTAAAATCCAATTTTTTTATAAAAAAAAAAAAAAAATCGATGAGGGGCCTATTTTATAATCAAACAAACCACAAACACAAGTACCAACTTTTTTTCACTATCCCATCTGAAGGTTGTATTAAGGTTAATATGGATGGTTCTTTTTTTGTTACACTAAGTAGAGCGTGTTCTGGAGGCCTTTTGAGAGACAACAATGAAACTTAGATTCATGATTTTTCTAACTCTGGTGGTTGAGCATCCAATTGGCTTGGGATCTTGGCTATATGTCTATCATTTTGGAATCTGATTCAAAGGCTACTTTGGATTTGATCATAGATGTTCATCATATTGATTTCTATATATATTCTTTCAAACATTAGGAAGCTCTCTTCTCTTCCTTGATTAGTCTCTTTTAATCACATCTTGAGACAAGCTAGTGAGTGTTCTTATTGGTTGAAAAAGTTTGATGCTGATAACATGAACCGCTTGAAGATGTTGACTTCGCCTCCTCCACAATTGGATCTCATATTGTTTACATACATTTCCGACGATAGTGGATTACATATTGTTTACTATTATTTTTAGTTCTTGCGTTAAATAAACACACTCATACACAATTTCAATTGTTCGATAAAAATTATATTAATATAAATTCAAGAGTAAATATAATGTGAAACACCAAAAAAGATACGATATTTTTACACTAAGCAAACATACCATACGACGGAATAATAACAACATACACAAGTATAGATTACAGTCACCAAAATCTCCCCTTTTTTTCTTTACCGAGAACAAGAATAAAATAAAATAAACCCAACCCCTAATGGTAATGGACAAAGTAGTGGTAGTGAGTAGTGACATAGTACCAACCACTAAGTCATTTTCATTGAGTAATTTAAATCACCAGTTCTTACTCATTACCAAGTATTGCCTTCCCCCTAAACACAGTACTAATATTATTCCCTACTCTTCCATTCATTCATCCCACCATGGAATAATAATTGACCCTTTTTATTTAATTTAATTTTCTTATCATTCACCACTGAAAAATATCCGCAGAAGTCGTAATAGGTTGGCTACGATAACCCATATTCATGATATTTTGTCCACTTGTTGTTTCATAACAATCCCTCATATAAGAAGATGACCCAGTATTGGTGCTTGATGTGTTTGTGTTGATGAGTCCAATAATATTATTAAGTGATTGAAGCCTTTGACTAAGTTCATTCATTTGAGCTCTCAAAATTGAATTCTCTGTCTCAACATTCAAATAGTGTTGTGTTGTGATATTTATGCTCTTGACAATTTCATTGTTGTCTTTTCTCAGCTGAGAAACCTGGTTTGTCAATTCATCTACACGTTGCTGTTTTCGCATCCTTGATCTTTTTGCTGATTCTCGATTCGATTGCTTTCTCTTGTTTTTTCTTTCATCCATCAGATTTTGCAACAAGATGATAAAAAAAAAATCGAAAATTCTGATTAAAACGCAGGACCTAGAAGCACAAACACTACCCCAAATAATTAATTAATACCACTAATTCGTTACATGATAATAATAAATTGTGAATTAAAAGTGAAAATTATTGAGAAAACGTAGAACCAGTAGAGAAAAACAAGAGAGAAAGATTGAACTAAGTGAGTCCTGCGTCTGAAAGAAGAATTTATGATGAATCCAGAAAGAAGAAATTCACTGAGAATCGTAGACATGAATGTTAAAAACTTAACATGAAGATAATCGAATCAATCAGCAGCATCAAGATTCCTGCAAAGAAATGAATGAATATTTAGGGTTTAGGGTTTGTAAACAAAGGGGATTTTAGATAAAAATCGAAAATTAAGCCAACTCACCGAAGATTATTGAGTCGATGGAGAGGGATATAGAAAATCTAAGGTTGAAGGTGAAGGGGAAAAGGGGAGAAAGGAGGAGGGGAAGTTTGATAGGTAATTTGGATTAAATTTATAGAAGAGATTGACGGTGACAGACACAACAGAAAATTCGACAGTGAAAATGGTGGCAAAAGCATAAAGCATTGGAATCTCCTCCTAGGTTTGCGAATATGTTTTACTTTTTTTTTTTTATTAATGATTGTGATTTGGGTGATGGGCTTATGGGCTTATGGCCCGGGGAGAAACTAGTCCGAAACTACTCCGGCGGCATATTCAATTGGGCTCTTTACACTAGCACACTTTTGTTTATGGAAGATGTTCTCCGATTTTCTCCATCCATTTCTTAATACACTACAAGAAAATAGAATTCACTAATATATTTTATACTATAAAAAATTATGATTCAGTAAAAATGAACAAACATGAATTCACTAATATATATTTTTAAAAGAAAAATAAAAACGTTTTTTAAATTATATTTTTAAAGTGTTAGTGGAGTGAAAAAATGAGCTATTTTTTTACTCATTTTGTTTAGAGTTTTTATCAAAATGGAGTTTGATTTTACTGGTGCAAGATATTATTTTTTATTTTATGAAAATGATACAAAATATTTATTTTGGATGGATATCTTGAATATTACTTTTAGAGATCGTTTGTGTAAACCATATATAAAAATATTGGGCGAGGTTACTTTTAGAAGAAGTAAAATAAGATTAAACAAGATCATATATACTTTTACTTTTAGTCACACAAAAAATAAAACAAACTCCTAGTATCATCTATACTTCATATATAGGCTATTTACCCAAAGAAATAATCATACATCTCTCTTTTTGCCAAAAAAATAACCCAATCCTCTTTTATACAAACAAAAAAGTAGGGTATTTTTTATCAACAAAAAAAAATAGAGACTTTTTTAATTAAAAATATATATACATAGGAGGAAATCATTCAATTTTTTTTTTTTTTATCTTATTTAGATTCAAACTTCTTTTCATTTATTATGTATGGGAATCTTCGTACGAGGCACGTACTATATAATTAGTTTAATTTGATATTAGCTCAAATTTAAGGGTGTGTTTGTTAAAGGAAAAAAATCAAGATTATAGCCAATAATTTATAGTGTTCAAGCTAATAGCATAGTTGGTAATAGTTTTTATCACTATCTTATAGCGTTTTTTATAAGCTACTTGAAATAGCGTTTGAACTTATATCTTATAATATTTTAATTTTTTTTCCATTTCTACTCTCATTATCTAAATTGAAAAAAATTTAAATATTAATTACAAATATAATTTTTACGTTATTTTATACTTTTTTATTCAACCACTAATTTTATAAAACTCTTCAAATTAAATCAACTACCATCTATCAACTAATTTATTTGATATCTACTACAAGTACATCTGCTATAAACTAGTTTATCTGCTATCCACAGTTTTTGTCAAACATAACCTTAAAAAAATATTATTTTGCTTATTTTCCATAAGGAGTTTCACTAAATGCTTTTTCACCTTTTCTCGACTCCTAACAACCAGTACATGATGAACAACAAATAAATACTACTCTCTATCTCAAAATAATCGACTTAATTGACTATTTCACACATATTACGAAGAAGAAAAAAAGAAGATAAAAAAAAAGAATGAAAAAGAACAATGGTTTACTAAACTACCATATCATCTATTGGTTTATTTTAATTATCATAAATGCAAAATGTAAAATAATAACTTGCAAGTGATGCACACAATATTAATTTGAGGATATAATTAGAAGAAAGTAATTAAAGTTACATTGAAAATCAAAAGTGACAATTATTTTGAGACCAATATTTTTTATAAATGTGACAATTATTTGGGATCGGAGGGAATAGTGTCAAAGATGAGAGGAATGTGAATCACTGAAAGACTCGTGAAAGGTTGATTACAAGGCAACAAAGAATAGCCTTATAGTAGTCTTAGTTTTCAGTGGCTGGTGATATAAAAGAGCAAAATGGTCCATTAAAGAAGTGAAAAATTTCAGACCCAAAAATCAAGTACCATTTGTAAGCATATTTATGAAAAGCAGGTGGGTTCAGAGAGAAAGAGGGCATGCAAACACAGATGCAGAGAGAAAATCTACCAATCACTATGCATGTTTTGTGAGCCTCCACATCATGCACAGGTGAATGAAGCACAAATACTATGATCAGCTTAGAGAAAATAAAGATGTTTGAACTTCAAATGGCGATACATTACTGATAAACATTAGACTTAATTTACAGAATGGTTTATGAAAGACACATTATATACAACTCAAACGAGGCAATTACAAAAGAGAGTTCAAGACAATATCAATGTCTCAACAAGGCGGTTAAAAACTACTATCACGCATTATCAGCAAAACAGCGTTTGATGGTTTTTTCGAGATGACCATATTTTAGCTGCTTTCTCTGTTCTCAACAAAGAGGAAACAGAATATATATATCGAGCTCACTTATGAAAGAGCAGAGCCCTCCTAGTTATTTAAAGCAAGCTATTATATTAGACACTGTTGGGACTAACAAAAGGGAACATAAAAAAATAACCCTGAAGAAAATAATATCAAGAGCACATCTCTGCATTTTCCATAGCAGAATCAGGATGGTAATGAAGCATTTCGTTCCACATCAACTCCCTTATCATCTCTTCCCCTAGATCCTCATCAATGTCAAGATCAATTGGAATCATGGCTGGAGGGTCACAGTTAGGATCATAGAGAGAGGCCATGAAAGGGTGTTGAAGCGCTTCCGTGACACTAATCCTCTTTGTGGGATCAAAAACAAGCATCTTTGCCAGTAGATCAATTGCCAATGGATGTGCATTGGGGTAAAGTCTGGAAAAGGGGGTTCCAGGTGAATATGGAAGTGATTTGATGTACCTCTTTGCCTTTGGATTATCAATAAATTGAATATCCTCCTCCCTTTGACTACCAAGGATATTGATAATAAGTTTTAATTGGTTGAGGCACTCTGAACCAGGGAAAATAGGTTTTCGTCCAAGAAGCTCTGCGAAGATGCATCCCACTGACCATACATCAATAGATGTCCCATAGTTGTCACAGCAAAGTAGGAGTTCTGGTGCTCTATACCACCGAGTGACAACATATTCCGTCATGAACTGATTCTTGCTGCAGTTAGTGCGCGCTAACCCAAAATCGCATATTTTTAGGTCACAATTTGCATTGATTAGAAGATTCCCAGGTTTCAAGTCACGATGAAGGATATTAGCTGAATGAAGATATTTCAAGCCCCGAAGCAACTGCAACCAAGAACTTTCTATTAGTAAATCCAATAATCATTTAAGCAACACAAATGTTTATTTTATTTTTTTGCAAAGGCAAAAGCATAATATATTAATAAAAAACAGAAGCCATGGCACAAGTGATGCTAGATAACTAGATCACACAATACAAACCATAAAATTTGACTGTACCAATGTTCTTCTAAGAACACACAGCACCAACTTCTAATTCTTAAATTATGACCCAAAGTGCTGCGGCCAAATACACCACCTCCTAACAATATGAACATTGAAAATGACCACAACCCCAAGCAAACTTAATTACAATATGCATAACCCGAGCACTAATAAAAAAAGATCAGTAACATGCCCTAAACCCGCCACTGCAGCATCAAAAAAACAGCACAGTTATTATCATAAATGAAAACCACAAATCCTTATCCTCCAAACCTCCCATCCACCACATAGAATCATACCTCAAGGAATGCGACACAAGTAAATATGGACCTCCATCAACTACCCACTACAGTACCAGTCCAAGAGGGTTCTAACACCACTATGACACAGAATAATCAAAACCTCCTTTTTCACATTCAGCCAATTCCATGAAGATAACTTTACCCCTTCTACCACCCTTTCCAGCTCCCAAACCTGATTTTGAACTACAATTTTATTTATTGCCTTCCACAACGCCCAAATACACATGTTTGATGTAAAAAGGCATGTTTTCTTGGCAAGGGCTACAGGTTCAGAAAGGGTGTGATTTAAAAGGCATGAGCAGTAGGGTAAAGTGCAATACGCAACAAAAATACAATTAATCATATTAGATCTTGCCATATAGACAAGGATTTAGACAAAGGCCTTCTGCAAGATTGTCACAAACTATAGTGTTAACTCCAGAATAATAAACATGCATTGCATACACAGATAACAAAACTATGTACACCAAATGTTCATGACAGGAAAAATGACATATTAGAAGTCAAGAATACTTGGTTACCCTAACAATAACTCATACCTGAAAGAGGAAATATTGGCAGTGATCATTAGACAAAGATTGGGAAGACTTAATAATCTGATGCAAATCTGTGTCCATGAGTTCATAAACCAGATAAACATCCTTGAAACTATTCCTATGAACGGGCATCATGATGTCTTTCAAGGCAATCACATTCTCATGGTGAAGGTGTCGAAGAAGTTTTAGTTCGCGCAAAGTTCTAAGTGCATCAATACGATTCTCAAAAGCATTTTGTATCTTCTTGATTGCAACTTTCTCATTGGTTTCCCTATTGACAGAAGAACACACAATTCCATATGCTCCTCGACCAATAGGTTTGATCGGCACATATTTGGTGTCAATCTCAAACAGGGTTTGCCACATGGAATAATAATGCTTTCCTTCGTTTCTAATCCCATTTGGTGGTTCAACCGGAGTCGCCATTCCCTGCAAATCAACAGCAACAAAATTATCAGTGGAGAGTGAAAAGAATCAGTATGGTTACTATCATCATTATTACATTAAATGTCGTGTCATATACTACCACCCCCTTAATTAAGAGTACAATAACATCAATTAATCACTCAATTAATTCAATTAATAGAATACAATTCAATGAGACTAGAAACCTTTATTAACCTAGAGAGCAACCATATATATGCAGTTGAGACAGGGTAAAAAAATTGTAGTAAGTTTAGAAGCTTAGGGTTTGAATGGAATAATTGAAATTCAATTAAAAATAGAAAGGTTAAGAGAAAATAGAGATTGTTAAAACAAACACGTAAGGATAAGATTTAGAGATTTGAAAATAAAAATAAAATAAAAGATTAGAAAAGTAAGTAGTATAGGATATTAGTCCAAGAGAGTAAGAACCTAGGTAGATCCAAATCGAAATTAGAATGAAATAAATTGATAATTGGGAAAGCGAGTAGAGATCTGTTATGTTATGTAGCAAATAGAAGAAAGTAAGGATTAGAATAATAAAGGAAAGAAAAGAGAGTGAAATTTGGGAATGTAGAAGTGGAAAAAGAAAACCTTATCGTTGAAGGAATGATTAAATAATTGAGGTAAGGTCTCAGGGTGAATGAATAATGGTGGTGATGAGTGAAACTAAGTGAAGGATTAAAGAGGTCGTAGTTGAATTGTTTGGCATGATGATGTTTGATCTGTTTAGGGGGTATGCATAGGTTTTGTCAGCGATGATTCTTTAGGTCGTCCTCACCAAAAGACCATCAAAGAAGGAACGAAGGGGAGGATATTTGGATCTTTTTTTCTCAATTAATAATTATTACTATTACTATTATCTTGGACACACAACACAACAAACAAAGTCACATACTCACCCGCGTTTTCCTCCAATAGCCTCTCTCTCTCTCTTCAACGATATTTCCTTTTTTATTTGTTTCCTTTTCTTTTTATAACTTTCATCATGCTTTTTTCTGATACGATACTCCTTCTTGTCTACACACAATTTTCACTAATTAATGTTTAATTTAATGCCATACTATTTTTTAAGATATTTAATGCCATATTTTAATGCAATAATAATAAATATGAATTGTTCGTTCAACTACTTGATTTTGATCAAATCTGTTTTTTATTTTTGGATAATATTTGATGTATTTATTAGATTCTAGATTTCATATTCGGATATCATGTAATTATTCAAATCTTAAAACGTAATTACACACAAATCAAATCAAATCAAATCAAATCACCTAAACTAGCCTATTAAAAAGAAAATCTAAACTATTAAATATTTACCCAGCTAATACAACGTAGCGTAGATGCAAAGAAATACACGTAATGACCGCATTAAGTTTTTTTAATGCATCAAACAATCTTAATGAATAAATGAGGCGCCATAATCTATTGTATTTTTTTTTTAATAATCTCCTCTGAAAAAGGAAAAAAATATTAGTAATAAATCTGTTCTTAAAGTCTCATAAAAAAATCAGTTATTAAATACATTAATTACTTTTAAAATATACCTCTAATTTAATCAAAAAAAGTATACTTTTACAAAACAAAACATTCAATCATTCAAATTGAGTTATTACATCAAATACAAAGTTAATTTTGCTAAAAAAAAAATTTACAAATAAATTCTTCAACAACGATAAAATATCTACAAATAATAATGTAACAAAATCAAAGTGATCAAAATACTTATTTTTCAAATCTGCAGCGTTAAGAACCTAAGTCATTAGTTGAATGAGTAATTGATCGAAGTTAATTTGTCAATCTGAATTAAACGGACACCGTAACAAGATAGAAAATCAAAGAAACATTCACCAACACGAAAAAATAAATAACATCGATCTATATAATAAAAATATTATTTCTCTTTATCAATAAAGTATGACGAATAAAGTAACATGTATGAAATTATCAATAATACTTATAACAAGAGAGCAAAGTAATATTTAGACTTTTTATGTAAATAATACAATAAAATAATTTTTTAATTGCTTTTAGTTTTATTTGAGAGAATAGCTAGTTTTAATTTAGTTATTTAAACTCAATACTTACCACAAATTACTTTAGTGCACAAGTGAAATAGATATTGTATAGGAGACAAGTTTTATCTAACATTGTTAGTAAAAAAGAGAAGTTTTATGTAACATTGGATAAAGAGGTTTCACATATCTTATAGTAGATGACATGTATATGATCTTTCCTACACCCTCACCTTTAATCTCTCCCCACAACACGACATCTATGACAGTCCTCAACGAAGGCTATGAAATTAATAGGAACGACGCTCCAGAGGGGCAGGGCCGGTGTAAGGGGCTGCAAGTAACACATCCGTCCTCACATTTTTTACCTCAAATATATTATTTTATTTTATTAATATTATTAGACTTTATAATATAAATTTGATTCACTAATTTTGCTTTGATTATTTTATATAAAATTAATCAATCACGTGAAACCATTTAATAATTATTATTATATTGTTTAATATTGTAGTAAAAATTAGTTAGACTTAAAAATCTCTATTTTTTTAAAATATTTAAAAGATTTTATTTTTTATATCACTGGGGCCCCATAGTAATTATAACATTTTTTTATTTTTTATAACAATCTTATAGGTGTAAAATTTGTCTTCAGTAAAAACTTCAAAATATTTATCAATATAGATAAGTTATACTTTATGAAATTAAACTACTTCAAAATATTTGGAATTGTTATTTGTTACAATTAAATTACAATTTATAAATATTTTAAGTTTTAAATTTTAATTTTTTTAAATTTGTGTTTCATTTCATTAATTTTCATACAAATGGGTTCAACTTTTTTTCACTCAGTAAAATTTATTTATTTTTGATATTTTCATTCATTCAATTTATTTTTAAAAATATAATTTG
>JBBPBP010009777.1:68314368-68333947 GCA_037974735.1 Cicer chorassanicum | reverse complement strand
CTATTTACATTATTAGGGTTGAAATGGTTTATACTCCAAAGAAGAAAACAACTGTAGCAAACAAAATTTAAATTTGCAATGGTAAAACATTCAGTTATACAAATTGATATATATAAAAAAAAAAAAATAGGAAACCGTTAATACACTATTCTATTATAAATTAGAGAATGCGGTTATCTACAAAGGGAGATTGTGGAAACAAATTTATAGAGAAGTTAATTTTTGTAGAGGATATACAGGGAATCAACTCCTGGTAAATTTTCAATTATTTTTAAAATTCAATTAAAAAATAAAATTGTTAAACATTTTGTTTTACGAAAGATCAAGAACAAAGTCGCGATGACTGATTCACAGAAAATAGACTATCTCATTGAGATGGTAGAATGCTTCAGCAACTCGCAAACGACCTAGGTTAATATTAACTGAAACTATTTCTTATGGGTCATTGTTGCTGCTGATACAAAACTTGTAAGAAGTTCGTATGTATATATTATTTGATTAAATTCACTGCATTTTTCAATTTCTAGTAATGAAAACATATTCAATTCTTTTGTTGATGTTCGGTTTGATTGGGTTCTCAAGATTTCTACTTCTGCACAGATTTTCGTTTGATTTGGTTCTCAAGATCACTCAACTATTTGTGTTTTTTTTTAATCAATTGATCAACTGTTTAGACATATTTATTTAAGGAGAATTATTGCTGTTTTTTTTTTAAAAATAATTGGTTCACTTATTTCCCAGATACTTTTATGGTCATAGATGACCCGTAAAAGCATTAATTGATCTCCCCAAATTATAAGAGTTATTATAACATTAATCTTTTAATTAATTTCTAGTTTCAAAATACACTGACTTTCACTTGAAACATAGATATAGTATTTTATTTTTGATGTGCTTATATGTTTATATATCATTTATTAAAGAGACACTCATTGTGTCACTATAAATAGTTGTACTTCTATAAACTATAAATTAAAACAAAAATTTTAAATGTGTAAAAAGTATTTGATACAGATTTTCTTTAATGAGTATAAAAAAGATGAAATTTTTTCAAAGATGTAAGTCTCATAAATGGTTAATGTAATTTCCCTTTTAATTAATCCATATGGTTGATATGCTATTGTATTTGTAAGATTAATTAAAGAAGTCCAAACTATCTCACCAAAACATAATTTTCTCATAAAAAAAGAAGAGGAAGTTATTCACAACAAATAATAAGTTTTGTCAAACAAATGTTTGAAACTAATTAAAATTACCCGTAAATGTGCAATAACAAAAAAAAAAAAAAAGTTTACTCTACAACTGTGGTTAGGGTTTTTGCTAGTTTTAATGAATGTATAAAGTTTGAATGGTATCATTTGGATGAATATGGTTGTTAGTGTTTTTTTTTTTAATTAAAATTCAAATTTGGTATCTCAAAATTTACAATATTCAAACACTAGAAATAGCTAACTTGATAAATGAGTTGATTCGGGAAGTGAAAATTTTAACATCACATAGATACATTATATAAATTATGAATTTGTTAAAATAACAACTCATCATTTTCTAGAAATAGAAATGTAGACTTTGGGTCCATCTACATATTAGGCTCGCGAATTGAGTCTGATTAAATCAAAATATAAACAGACTATTTTTTAAGCATGCATTGTATATAACGAGACTCGCTGCGTAACAAAGATCTAACAATGTTTTTTATAATCCAGAAAAAGTTCAAAATAAGTAGTCTGGACAAAAAATGTCTGTAACTAAACAAACCTCAAATTTTAATGTCATGGTTAGCGCCGGTTGTGAGTTTAATGGACCTTGGCTAATATGTCAACTCAAGTTTTGGTGAGATGCCATGTTAAAGTTAATTTTACCCGGTATCTCCCAATTTTACCTATACCTCACAATATTTTAAAAATGTTAAATTTATCTTTAAATTTTTTTTACTATTTTACTAATTCAATTTTTTTTTTTACCATTCAAAGATTTCTGAACCAAACAATTCAAGTTTTCAGTTTCCGATACACAAGGATAACTGGAAAACTTTTAAAGTTTTCCGTTACAAAATATTGAAAAGTTATGTACCGAAAATCTTTAAAAAAGTTTTCTTGTATAAAAGGTTGAAAATGTATATAGAAAGTTTGTACTGAAAAACTTTTAAAAAAAATTCTGATAAGAATGGTTGAAAAGGTGTGTATAGGAAACTTTTAAAAAAGATTCTCAGTATAAAAGGTTGAAAATGTATAGTTGAAAAGGTGTGTACAAGGACCTTTAAAAAAGATTATGAGTATAAAAGGTTGAAAATTTATGTAAAAACTAGATGATATGATGGTGAAAAATGACAAGTTTTAATATTTATATGAAGACAAATATGTAATTTGATCGCATTTATGAGGGTATAAGTATAATTTGAGGGGCACATGATAAAATTTCCTTGATAAATTTGAGTTTTGCTAAGGATACTCTATAAAACATTGTCTTTTCTTCAAAATTCGTTAACTTATAATTTGTTTCTTCTAATATGGGGTTGTAATTTGTTTCTTCTAATATGTGAATGCTTTGAATGGAGAGCTCGTTGATGAGTTTCAACCATCTCAAGGCAATTAGACCATGAGGAGATAAATAACAAAAGTTATTATTTATTTACCAAATCTTATAGAGCAAGTGAGGGATTAAAATAGAGAAGATGATACTTACAGCTAGGGGTGCTGAGTTTTAATGTCCTGAAGCAAATGTCATAAAGAGCTTCATTGTCAAGAACCATGCACTCATATGCATTTTCTACAGGTTGGTGTACAGATAGTGTGGCATTGTAAGCACTCATATGCATTTTCTACAGGTTGGTGTACAGATAGTGTGGCATTGTAAGGCTCAACAACTGTATCAGACACCTTTGGAGATGGGAAAACAGAGAAAGTGAGCATCATTCTGTCTGTGTATTCCTCCCTTATCTTTGATATCAACAGTGTTCCCATGCCAGAACCCGTCCCTCCTCCAAGCGGGTGGCATACTTGAAAACCTGACAAAAATAATTTAATTTTTAGATTTCAGAATAAAATATGGCAATACAAGTTTACAAATTTGACATAATAAACGAATATAATTTCAATCACTTATACTTATACTTATACTTAACGATGAAAAAAGAGAGTCTCAACCTACTTTATTTCAATTATCTATATTATTATTCCGTCAAATTAATAGCACTCATTTTACATAATTAAATTTAATAAATATTGTATATTTTATGAATATGCAGTGTAATGTGAAATCTTTTTAATGTCACTATATTTAAACCAATCATGGGTAAGAGTTTATCTATAGTTTTGATAAAAGTAAATTGAATTTATTTATTAAGATTTTTTTACACCATTAATATATTAATTAAAAACTTATTTAAATATATGGAATAAATACAAGAAATATAAAATTAATTTTATAATAATGAGTTCATTATCCGTGTTTGGCACGAGCTCCATACTTGCAAATAATTTGCAACTTCACCCTATTTTCACAACACAAATTTATCTAGAAACTCAAACTTTGTATTTCTGAAAACTTTTTTCAAGTTTTTTAGAACACAAAACATAAAATTTGATTTTTTTTTTTGAAAAAGAATACAATTGAATTTTTATTAAAATATGGGATAGAAAAATAAATATAAGGGTATACGATAAAACTTTTTGTTTCCCGTGCTAAAAAAAAACAGAGAGATATCTAAATTATTATATAAAAAATTTAAGTATTTTACCTTATATTTGAACTCAGTACAAAAAATATTAAAACAACAATATATTTGTTTTGTATTTAATGAAAAAGAGAGTCTCAAGATACTCTATTTCAATTATCTATATTATTATTCCGTCAAATGAATAACACTCATTTTACATAATTAATGTTAATAAATATTGTATATTTTATAAATATGCAGTGTAGTGTGAATTTTTTTTTAATGTACTACATTTAAACCAATCATGGGTAAGAGTTTATCTACAGTTTTAATAAAAGTAATTTGAATCTATTTATTAAGATTTTTTTACACCATTAATAAATTAATTAAAAATTTATTTAAATATATGGAATAAATACAAAAAAAATATAAATTTAATTTTATAATAATGAGTTCATTCTTCGTGCTTGGCACGAGCTCCGTACTTCCAAATAATTTACAACTTCACCCTATTTTCCCTCATATATAAAGAATAATAATAAGAATTAAATTATATTAATAAAATCAAATAAAATACATTAAATGGAACAAAATAATATGTCATTTGTATGACTCCTCCCAGTTTACACGATTGTTATAAAGAGTGTATTTTTTCCTTTTAATGTATTTTTTTTTTTCATTTAATGTATTTTGATTGATTTTATTAATATATTTTAGTTTTTTTATTAGGTTGCAAAATAAGAGGGAAAATAGAAGGGAGTTGTTAAAAAATAGGATGAAAATGCTACTTTATTTGCAACAAAATAGGTGGAGTTGTTAAAATTTGACACATCTACTCAACTGCAATTATTTTATATATTTGTTTCCCTTTATTTTATTAATATAATATAATTTTTAATTATTTTTATTTATTAATTTAACATTTTTTCATTTATTACAATAAATAAATAAGTTAACACATAGTCGCATAGGATGCAATCTCTTACTAGAGAGAAAAAAAACAAAAAATTCTTTTGGTATGTACTCTTTGAGACCTAAGGTAAAAAAAATGTAGGATATTTTTTAAAGAAAGGAAAGAGTAGAAAAATACCTTTATGTGTAACTAACTATATATATAAAAAAATTTTGTTTCTATTTAACCTATTTAAAATATACCAGCATAAATTTAATATAATTATCCAAAATAGCAATAAAATATTTAAAGTATAATTTTGTTTCTATTTTAGATCATTATTTAAATTTATGTTGTTATCGTTTTTTAAAGAATTACTCATTAATATCTATTTAAAAGTAATGAATACAAAACCTAACCTAAATGTATATCGACGGAGTTGGATTTTGCCCCTTTGACCAAATTTCCTTATTTCTGTATAAAAAAACAAAGAAATTGGGTTAACTTGTATTCCTTACAACCTCAACGACACAAGCTTTCTTTCTAAGCTTTCACAACTCAATTAAGCTTCATGGCAACAGAACATGAAATCAAACTTCCATTTCCATATGACCTTGAGCCGATAGTTTTTACAGCATATAAAAAAACATTAACGGCCATGGCAGAATGGACGTATAAAGATAATGAGATGGAAAAGTTTGACAATATTATAAAACACATAAATGATTTTGAGAGCAATGTAATTGATGCAAGAGTTTTCAAAGAAAGGGTGAATGAGGTGATTAAAGATCGCAAATTTATATTTTGGTCATTCAACAATTACATGAAGAATGATCACAATATCACACTTCCATTGACTGGTGGACAACAAGATCACGAGACTGGTTAGTAATTATTATGAATATATATTGTTATTTTTTTAGAAATCAAATTATTAAATTGTTAATTTTTATTTGTAATTATATTTGATCCTTGCATGATTATTGTGTTATTGCACTTCATACATGTAGATAATTTTATATCATATGTTTTCTACAATAAATAAAGAAGTGTGAAATATCTAAATTGATGAGTTGTAAAATGGAAATACATCTTTTAGTCCAATGAAGATTATTCTCATAAATAACTTAGTTATTGTTTTTTTTCTTTTCTTTTTCATGTATTTATCGTGGATTTTAATTTAACAAAAAAAATATTTACTATTTGTAGGTTATTTTTGGGTGCGTTTGTTTGATCTTAAATAAAAATAATTTTTAGTTTAAAAAATTTAGAGATTATTTTGTAGAGATTTGTCTAAAAATGATTTTTTTTTATTTCCGTTTGTTTACTATCATAAAAATGATTTTCTTTAAAAAAATGATTTTTAATCCGTTTGTATATAATTTTATAAAAGTGATTTTTTAAACTACAAAATTACCATAAAGGACATGACTTTTATAATACTCTACAAAATTTATAAGTTTGATCTATTTCTTATACACATTTTAAAATTGATTAATGTACCTTAAGTACTCATCAAAAAGCAATAAATAAACACAAAAAAGCAACAAAAAAAATAGTATCAATATATGAATGATGTAAAAATAAAATGATTTAAATTAAAGGCGTAGAAACAATAAAAAAACTATGTGGAAAAAATGAAAAGGAGAAGGAAATTTACTTGATGAAAAACCTATATGAGAGCATCATGGAAGTAGAAAAACCGTAGCAATTGAGTGCGTGAAATTGATGCAGCATGGAGAAAACCTAATAAAAATTGATGGAGGGTAATTTTGGATTTTTCATAAAGGGTAAGGGTAATTACATCATTTTTCTCTTATCATTGGTTAAGTTCCGTGTTTTTAAAATTTTTGGCATCTTTGTTTCTCATCTATCGCAGTAGCGAATTTGAGAAACTACTATTTTTAGCTTTTCATTTTTAGCCAAAAAATAATTTTTTTTATCAAAATGATTTTTAAAAAATCTGAAACAAACACCCTTCAAATCCTACAAAATGATTTTTGATTTAAAAAAATAGATTTTTTCGTAAAAAAATCTGAAACAAACGCACCATTTATCTTAGATAGCAGAAATGATTTTGTTTTCAAACCTTCAATAAATAATTCGGCCATATTGTTTTTCTTCATAGTGTTTTCACTATTTCAATTTTTTAAATTCATCGTTATTCTATTCTAGTATCTTTTATGTTCAGATTTAGTACATAATTGTATTATAATTATATTTTGAAAAATTAAAAAACGTATGTTTAATATATATATATATATATATATATGTATGGGACATGATTAATTCACACCACAATGTCAAACTTAATATTATGACACATATGGTAATTTTTTGTCGCATATTTATTTTACAACATTCATCGTTAGATTGAAAACTATAAAATATGTCTATAAAATATGATATTAATCTGAAATCATTTGATTATCTCAATAAGAATTATATCAAAATTAATTTGTTTGATAAAAGTTCACATGTCATTAATTTTGAATTTTTGTTGATATATCAAACTATTTCATATTAATGTCAAGTTTTATAGACATGATCTATGTTATAATAGTTTTCAATTAAACGATAAATTTTGTAATACATATATATGAGGTAAAAGGTGTCATATTTTTAGTTTGACATATAAATAAAAGCTAATGTTGTCATTATTGTGATACAAAGGGGGGAAAATGACGAAGGTAGCAGAGAATTTGTGTCAACTTCATTGGGATGTGCTTGATATCATTTCCAAAAAACTAAATTTGGATGACCTCTTCCAATTTAGTGGTGTGTGCAAGAATTGGTGGGAGTTTCATAAAACTTATTGGAGAGATTTCTTAGTATCCCAAGAACCATTAATTATTAGAAAGTCTTTTGATATTAAGAAATGTTATACCTTCAGCAGCATACCTCACCAAAAAGTTTATCACTCAAAGAAGATGAATGACTTAAGAAACTTTCTCTATTTTGGATCTTCTAGCGGATATTTGATTATGGCAGAGAACGATCATTCATTTGTGCTCATAAATCCATTTACAAGAAAAGTGATTCTAATCGATACCTCTTCAACCTTTAAAGTTGAACTTTCTAATTTTGTTACTATGTCTTACTTGCTTTTGGAAAAGGCTTAGATGAATTTGTCTTTGTGGCTTTATGTAAAAGTTCTCATAGTTTGCATATCTATCAATCTCAAAATTTTGGTTGGGTTACTTATTCGCCAAAAAGAAATCAATGGAAAGCCGTTGACTTTACAGTTTTGCATAATGCCATATATGTGGTCACTGACAAGGCCAAAATAGGGGTATTAAACTTGAATTCTGCATCTATAGAGTTTTTAAAATTAAAGAGTACTCTCAAAGGAACATCTTCCTCATATGTAAGGTTGATTGATTGTGATGGACAACTTTTAATGCTTAATATTATTTCCAATGAAATACTAAATGTGTACAAGATAGACTTCTCAACCATGAAGTGTGTCAAATTAGAAACTTTGGGTGACATTGCATTGTTTTATGCTCCCAAGGAAAAGTATTATGCATTGAGCAGCCCAGAAAAGTGGGGTTATCGAAGGAATTCTGTTTATGTCCTCGATCTTCCATCTATAATATGCAAAGTGTATATAGGGGCTGACAATGAATTGCCAAAGTTCATTATTAGACCTATATTTAATAATATTAGAGCTTCTTATTCACCCTACTTGTTGGATTGGTGTTTTAGACATCGACTTGAGGTAGATTTAAGGAACACAATGAGTGGTAAAAGCCCACAAATGGTGAGAGCTTCTAGCAAGACCAAGGCCCAAGAAGAGGGTATCAATTCAATTGAACAGAATTCTGAAATCAAGGAAGGAAGGGGACAAAGGAAGAAAAGAATCAGCACAAAATTGAATGGCTATATAATTAACTAAATGAGGGGCTAATTATTAGGGTGTGAAAAGTCTAATGTATCTCTTCCCCTCTTAGATTCTATCTGCTAGTACCTTCTCTTTTGAGATATTTCTTTAAGTATTGTTGCACTGAATTGTAAGATCACTACCTCTTTGGTACTTTGCCAAGAGAATTCATTCTGAAATAATACAAGTGATCTTCTGCACATTTAAATCATAACAGTAGATTATTATCTAGTCGAGTAACATGTTTATTGTACACCGCGTAGTTTGTGATCTTTGTGTTTGGACCTTGTTCCTTGTGTGTCTCATATATTACATGAGAACAGTATTAAGTTTTATTATTCATAAGCATGCTGCAACGAACTCAACATGCATTCGAAAAACAAAGGTCTTGATATGCTAAAATTTGTATGCATCAACTCCTTTAAAAAGCCACGAACAAAACCATATTATCTTGTGGTAAACTAGTTTGAAGTGGGAATATCATACAGAAACACTTAAGCAAAGATTTATAATACAGCATGCATAATCCAAGGTATAAATTTGAAAACTGTCTGACATACTCCATTCATTCAGATGCACGTCCATGTTTTTTTCACAGACACCAGATAAAATCAATCAAAAAAAAATTCTTCCAAGTACTTTCATATTGAGATTTAACACATTGTTAATAAGCATTGAATTTTTTTAAAATAAAGTTACATTCAACCTATATTAAGATTTAAAATTGTGATTCTTCAATAAATATTTAAAAAATGAAGTAAAAAAAGCACTGCTCCAAAATCACATTTCTCACCATGAGACAACAGGCTATCTGGTTTTTAAGAGGTAACCAAGCCACACGAGCTTTCATGAATTACATCACATCACACGTTTTCAAACAACACCATTCCTTTTCCCTTGTTTTAAAATTATATTCCTTTTATGCGGGAGAATCCAGGAGGAATCATCAATAAGTACTACAGAGTATAAAACACGCTTTAACTTGAAACCTCATTTGACACAAGTGCAAACTAAACTTTAATAAATATAAGTGTCTTAATGACAGTTTATTCAAGAATTACATTGTTGGATAAATTTGACACGGGAAGTGTGAGATGCTTAACAGGAAGACCGAATAAGCTATGTAGCCAAATGAAAATAATAAATAGACTAAAGAGCATATTGTAGCTAATGTACAAGATTGCATGACTTATATTAGAAAACAGAGGACTTACCACATAGTATATTGCAAGGTTGTCCTTATTATTCATATAACTGGAGTTTAGTTTGAAGCGTATCATATAAATAGCCCAGAGGGTTGTCCCCAATGTTGCCGTATCGAGTAAGGTGTGTATATCGTATTCCATCACAAAACTGCAGTATAGTCTAACAGCTAGAAATATAGCTGTGAGTTCCTGCAGTATAGTTTTTAATGACAAAAAATTTAAAATAACTATCATATTTACAATTCACATAAAATGAGATATTGTTTTTTCTTTTTTCTTTTTTAAGTTACATAGATAAATAATATAAATCAGCTAGAAAGCCGTGCAAATGTTATGAGTATCTCATCAA
Organism: Cicer chorassanicum; assembly: GCA_037974735.1. NCBI lineage: Eukaryota > Viridiplantae > Streptophyta > Magnoliopsida > Fabales > Fabaceae > Cicer > Cicer chorassanicum. The sequence goes on along the minus strand of JBBPBP010009777.1, from coordinate 68,323,960 downwards.
CCTTATTTGTTTTAAAAGTATGTTATTCATTTTGTAAGTGTATTGATCAAATTTAGAGGTTTTTCTCTACTTTTTTTCAATAGAATTATCTTAAAATTACAAATAAACTAAATAATTGTATTAAAACAATAAAGATGGTTAGTGATATAAAATTATTGATGGAATTCATTTAGTAAATTTTTTTAGAGGTGATAGATGTGAGAGAATGGTGTTTATTTTTATTTTTTAATTAAGAAAAAGATGTTTATTAAGTATTATGATTAAAAAATTATTAAATAAATATACCTAGGCAAGAAAATGAGATAATCTAACTGATAATGTATTTAACCTATTGCAAATCACTTTGTGATGTAGTATGCGCGTGGCAAAACGGGCAGTGCGTTTGTTGTATAGTGCGGTCCACAGGGACATCATGACGCAAAGTAAAGTAAAAGGGGAAGAAAATGCGTTGAGTTGAAGAAGTAAAGAAAGAAACAAGTAACAAGGGTTCCAAAGTGGAAGTGCAAACATGATCTCTCAATTCTTCGTGCTTTCTCAAAGAGGCGACAACATCGTCTTCCGCGACTGTCAGTTTCGTTCTATTTAATTAATATTCCAATTATGTATTTTCTCACCATCCTTCATTTTTATCATCCGTAACTTGCTATATAAATCAAATAAATGCAGATCGTGGTGAAGTACAAAAGGGAAGCGCTGAAACATTTTTCCGAAAAGTCAAGTTCTGGAAAGAAGACGCTGAAGGAGATGCCCCACCTGTTTTTGTAGGTATTTCAGTCAAATTAATTTGTATTAGATTCAATGTTTTTTTCACTCTTGTAATTTTAATTAACTTGCTGATTCTACTTCTATCATCTTAATACATTCTTCTTCTATTCCTGTTTTTAATAGAATGTGGATGGTGTGAACTACTTCCACGTCAAGGTTGCTGGATTGTTATTTGTTGCTACAACTAGAGTCAATGTTTCCCCTTCTCTTGTTTTGGAACTTTTACAAAGAATTGCACGTGTCATCAAAGATTACCTTGGTATTCTTAATGAAGATTCATTTAGAAAGAATTTTGTGCTTGTCTATGAACTGCTTGATGAAGTGATTGTAAGTATTTGCTATCGTTCTTCCTTGCTTCAACTTACTTTTTAATGGTTTGCATGCAAAAAATAACCCTTATAGACATGTTGGCAAATAAAGCACCCTTACCTCAACCTCAACTTTGATCTGGTTTGGATAAACAACAACTTAATTAAATGTTTATAGCATAAACGACTATCATATATAAGTGCTTATATCTAAGCTATTTCTTTAACAAAAGAGAAAATAAAGTTAAACTTTTTTCATATAGCTGTTTTCAAAAGCTATCTTTGAGAACTTTATGGAAATAAGCTAAAAATAGCTTATGGATATGTTAAGCTCTCCCAAACAAGTCTCACAAGTGCTTATGTCGTTAGATAAACTCAAATAAACCAATCCAAATAGGCCCTTTGTTAATCTAATGCAGGATTGGTCATTTGCTCTATTCATTATTATTTTTCGTCAAATATTGTCTACAAATTTTCACATGCCAAGCCTTTTTTGGAGGTTTCACAATTTTCACTCATTCTGTATGTTATGTTTAATTGACAAGAAAGTTCACATTTGTAAAATTCTCTTGTAAAGTTCGCAATTTTCACGTGTTACATTTGGAGAGGCAGGGAATCTTTGTAATTTATACACGTGCTCCTTATTTTTAATCCAACCATGGTATATGGGTTGTGCTTTTTTTAAAGGGAAAACTTAGAGTGAACTGGTTACTTTGTATTTGTAAATTATAAACAAAGATGCTCTATGTTTGACTTTGATGGAGATATCTAGTTGTACTAAAGTCTATTTGTTCCAGGATTTCGGTTATGCACAAACAACATCTACTGAGGTTTTGAAATCATATGTTTTCAATGAGCCAATTGTGATGGATACTGCACTGATGCCTCCCCTTGGACCCGCTTCCATTTTTATGGTAAGTATTTGTAGAGTCAAACCATCAATTACTGCCTGCAGGCATATACTTGATTGTCAAGTATGGTTGTATTGACTTGTTAAACTCTTATATTTGCAGCAAGGGACCAAACGAATGCCAGGTACAGCTATTACCAAATCTGTTGTTGCTAATGAACCTGGTGGCAGGAAGAGAGATGAGATCTTCGTTGATGTAATTGAGAAAATAAGTGTCACATTCAATTCTAGTGTGAGTATGTAGGTTTATCTCTTCTAAGTTTTTGTCGTCCCATCTGTTACTTTTCTTTCTTCCGTTTTTATTGCTGGAAAATTTTGAAGCTGTGTGATATGGGTTTTATTGTTTGAAACAGGGATTTATACTTACTAGTGAGATTGATGGTACCATTCAAATGAAGAGTTATCTTACTGGTAACCCAGAGATTCGACTTGCTCTCAATGAGGACCTGAGTATAGGAACAAGTGGTAGGTCAATCTGTGTTGTATTTTGTTCCCCTTGAAAGTTGAATTTCGTTAAGCAATGTGTATGGTTTTGTTCCCATGCACTTTTCTGGCTGTTTTCTAACAAATATGATTGACTCTCAAGTAAGTACTACTAATGTACTATATATGGTACTTTGTTGTAATTCTCTATTATATGTTGAAATTTTTGACATATTAAAAGCATTCTATGTTTATTGTCAGTGAAGGGATATTTGTAGTTGAGTTTAGTTGTCTGAAGTGTTGGTTGACTCATTGATGGATGTATAATTTTCTTAAAGAAACTCATGTCGTTGACTAGTTGATTTTTTGTTTCCCTGTCAGTTTTTTACATATCCTTATTTCCTGATCTCATTTTATCATCTTTAACAGATTATAGGGGTTCTGGTGCTGTGATTTTAGATGATTGTAACTTCCATGAGTCTGTACACCTTGATAGTTTTGATGTTGACCGAACTTTGTCTTTGGTAAGTGCATATTACATAAGCTTAGCTATTTAGAGTAATACAGTTGCATATTATACTTTTGAGACCCTTGAATAATTACTGTCAATTGTTTGATAGGTTCCACCAGATGGTGAATTTCCTGTCATGAATTATCGTATAACTCAACCATTTAAGCCACCCTTTCGTATTAATGCATTGATTGAAGAAACAGGATCACTCAAGGTGGTTTTGTTCTCCCTCTAATTCTCTAAATCTCGTTTTTAGTCATTCTGACAATCTGCTATACTTTCATAGGCTGAAGTGACCATTAAAGTGCGAGCTGAATTCAACTCAAGCATCAATGCTAACACCGTTCTTGTACAGATGCCACTTCCAACATTTACAGCTCGGTAATAGTCATAGTTGACAGGAATGATACTGTATAGTTGTCATTGTCAATACTGAGCCTTTTGCTGGTCAGTCAGTTTTGTAAACGGTTAGGATTTAGATTTCTAGAACCCAAATATTGGGAGGGTTGTCAAATAAGATGACCTTCAACCCACCTGCAAAAATAAATAAAAGTGAATACGAGAAATAGAAAAGTTCACTGTATTTTCAAAATTTTCTGGCAAATGTCGAAAAAATAATAGAATTTTGTATTCTGATTATTATTTTGATAAGAATTCTAGCAAAAATTTGTGCAACCTCTGAACAGGGAAGAAAAAGCAGTGCCATTTTTACTAGTTACAACCTGGATTGCATAGATTTGAAGGTAGTTTTTAGTTGTTACTAAACGAAAACTTCACTGGCTGACAGACTTCCTTTCATGTCACACATGGTCACACATGATATATATTCTTGCCATTGGATTTGGTAGAATTGGCGAACATCGAACAGGAAAGATTATACAAAGAAAAGATTTACAAACTAAGAATCAAGTTCAAGTCTTGCTAACTAGTACTGGCGCCAATTCCACTGTGGCAGTCAATTTCTCACCAGTGATTTTGTGTCTGTGTGCGCGCATATGCACGATTCACCCGTGTTTCTCTCTGCGCGTGCAGGGGTGTGTGTTCAAATCATTCAATGTGCTGGTCGGCAGGGGAGTGGGTGTTTTTTTTAGCTCTGGTATTATTGATAACGCTACTCTGGTATTCAATACCTCGTGATTGATTTGCTGTGTGAGAGATAGAGAGAAAGAGGAGGGGAAGGAGAGTGCTTTCTGGTGCTGGCATCAACTTCACTAGGGTAGTCAATGCCTCACTAGTGATTTTCTGTGTGAGAGAGGGAGTCTGATTTGTTCTACTTGACGCAAATATAGCAGTGAGAGTCTGATTTACAAACATTCTACCTTTTTTTTTTTAATTCTTTTTTTTTTAAATTTGTGACCCATTCTTTAACAAGTTTAAAGTCTCATCTTGATCTTGTTCTTACGTATTACACATCTTGTTGGTTAATTATTTCCAATTTTGTAGTGTTAATTTTGAGTTAGAACCTGGAGCGGTTGGACACACAACTGATTTTAGGGAAGCAAATAAAAGACTGGAATGGGGACTCAAAAAGGTAATCTCAATCTTTTGTTTTTCCATTAATAACCAATATATTTTAAACACTAATTAATTTGGTGTTCATAAAGAACCTTCTGTTAGGTATTTGAGGCTGGTATGAGTAGCACTACTAGATGATATAATATTGGGTGGTCCATTCTTTTACAGGTTGTTGGTAGTTCTGAACATACTTTACGTGCAAAGCTGACGTTTTCACAGGAGTTACATGGTTTGCAATGCTCTTACAGTTCTGTTTTGGCTGAATGTTCTAGAGGTCTTCTTCTTTGTAATGAATTAACTTGTTTGTAATGAATGCAGGAAATATCATGAAAGAAGCAGGGCCTCTTAGCATGACATTTACGATACCTATGTACAATTCTTCAAGGCTTCAGGTAAGATGCATAGGATTTTTTTGAAGCAGTTTCTTTTAGATTTATCAAATAAAGCTATATGGCCTGTGTTGGTTTGTTGGACTTCTATAGTTACCAGTAATTGCAAAATGTGCCAGATCTTTTTGATGATATAGTTCGATGACATTGATTATACTGTTTATCTAGAAATTAAACCTTGTCTTTGTTGGTGTTCTTGAAGCTTGAGTTACTAGTGGCTTAAATTTATTTTGTCTATCCCTTTATGAGTTGAGATATAGGTTCAACTTTTGTTATATTCCATTTTTTGTTTCCTTTTCTGGTTTATTTGTATACTCATCTTAAAAAAGTCTAAGATAACACTTGTTGGTGCAGGTGAAGTATTTGCAAATAGCAAAAAAGTCAAAAACTCATAATCCATACAGATGGGTTAGATATGTAACCCAAGCAAACTCGTATGTTGCCCGGTTGTAATCCCAATATCTGCAAGTTTCCAAATTCTGAAAATACTTTTTCCAACTCATGGATGTTCATGTGTGCTGAATAATTCCAGGAAAATTACATGTAGTGTTTTTACATTTTAATAAGTTAAAAGACAAAAGACATTATCATTAGTTAACGAATGGCCAAAAGGAGTCTTGAATGTCTCCACCAAAACCCGCATCAGCTTGGTTATTGTTACACCAACCCTTGTTTTAAAGTGTCAGGAATCCATACCTTTAAGTAATGCAACCGTCCTTATCCTTATTGGAATGTTTGGTTTGTTGGTTGCCATAGTTTTCTCTGGCACATTGCTGGTGAGTTCGGTCCAAGACCCAAATATCTAATTTTAGGATCCAGTAGGCTTTTTTGTTTTTGCTAGCAAACAAGGGGAGGGAAAAGTTTATGAAAGAAAAGAAAAAACGCGTTTCTGACATCTTTTCCACTGGTTGGTTTCTCATAAATAATTAGAGAAGATGGAAAATATTTAGTGAGTCCCACAAATATTTCTTCCTCCATTTTGGAAAAACATAAACCACTTTTCTCATTTCCAATTTTACCCCTATATGTTTTTATCATTATACATTTTGTCATTTTGAAAGTCTCTTTCCTTTCACTTTCTACACAATCAAACAAGGAAAAGATAGTTTTTACCTTTTTCCTCTTACTTTCTCCCCAACTTTGGTGGACCCATGCTTAAAAATCAACTGAAATTCTGAAGAACTTTATGACCTTTATTATCCTTACAGTTAAAATGGTGATCTTGTTGATCTTGTGAGAATCACATTCATCTTTTTTATATTTATTGAACAATCATTAATCAATTCACTTTTGCAACTCCCAAAAAGAGGATGATCATGGATTTTAAAGATTAATCTATTTTGGATTTATCATAGTGATTCACCTTAAATTTGTCTTATAATTGAATGTTTATTTGGTTTTCTTTTTTTATATAAGAAAGAAACATGACATAATCATACTATGTAATTATAAGGAGAATCTGATTCCCTCACTCCTGTGTGTCTCGGTTATATCCTCACCTATAATAAAAAAGGAAGAGAGAGAGAAAAAAAAAAAAGCCAAAAGTTATTGTCAAGCAAATATAAGGTGCGAAACTTCGGAAATTGTAGAAGGCTAGAAGTCAAGAAGTGTATTAAAGGTTCTTAGGGAATAGTATTATTCGACCATTATAGAATGAAAAATTATCAATAAACATCCAAATGATACTTTGAAATTTTGAAAGAGAGAAATAGAGAGAGTGATGTGATATATTTGTGATGAAATAAAATGAGAGAAATAGAAAGAAAATAAAGTATTAAATGAATGTATAACAATTAAAGGTGTATATGTATTTGTAAAGGTTATTTGTTGTTCTTGTGAGGTTGTTTGTCGTATAAATAGTTATATTTAGGTTTAATTATAGTTTTAGTCTTTTTATTTTTACACTTTCACGAAACTAGTTCTTTTATTTTAAAATTTGATACATTTTGTCCCTCTTCCATATTTTTGAATTAAAAAAATAACGATTTTATAAAATTTAAACAATGTGGTATATGATTTTATGATATAGAACCAGATATCATTAATTAAATAGGGTTTTATTGCGATTTAATGAGTGTTAATCATTCTACATCATCGTATTATATATTATGAGAGATAAATCAAATCACATCATATCGTTTTTTTAATTAAAAATCAGAATAAAGAACTAAATCTGTCGGATTTTGAAATAAGGAAATTAATTTTGTAAATTGGTAAAAATATGAAAACTAAAACTGTAATTAAGTCTTATATTAAGTATTTACTATCGATTAAGTCTTTATATTTAATAACTTACAATTAATTTGGTCTCTAATATTAATATCAAATATCAAATTTGCAATTTGGTCTCTATATATAATCACTTATTATTAAAAAGATTAATAAAGTAATGTTTGATAGAGTAATATACGATTTTGAAATATTTATAATCTTACTTTATAAAGAGAATGTTCACGTGCCTATCTGTTGAAATCAACTTATAATAATAGGCAATTAGACATCACATCTAATCATATATGTAATCGGGTAAAATTATTGGACACTGAAAATGTGAAAGATTTGATTTACGTGCGGATATACTCGATTCAAATCTTGCAGAATCATATTAATGAAAAGCCGGAATTAATATTCTGCAAACTGTAGCCATTATCTGCATGATGTTCATTTCAATAGATGTTCTAAACGCATGATCATCATATCAATAAGCATGATTCCTACTGTCCTATATTAAACAATTGACATTTGTGTAAATTTAATACTATTATTAATTTGAAACCCTCAATTTCTAAAAAATTCCAACTCCACCTAACATGGGTTTCAAATTCCCATTTTCAAAGGGGGTGAAAATGACTTAATTGCATAATGAAGAACATTTTTATTTACATGAATATGTTTTGAAAAAACCTAAACCTATACAATTACGCAAGCAAGGTTATAGACGTAGCATGATCTAATTCTCATTCATATTTAACACTATTAAAATACAAAATGCATAAGTGATGTGATTGAGGATTCAATGCTTTTACAAAAATCTAAGTTAGATAATTGATGAAAAATGTGTGCATTATCCGAACTCGTGAATATCTATTATTATCTTTAGAGTCATTCTTGACGTTGCAATAGATTTTGCCTATATTGTTGTGGTTGAACAAGAATCAAATTTATATAAGTGATTCTGAACAAACCAAATCTATAAAGTTATTCAATAAAATAAAAAGAGAAAAAACAACTCAATGGTTAGGGGTAGCTTCGTATTCTCGTTCCAGCTATTCCTTATTCTCAAATCTCAATTATTATCCGACCAAAAGAAAAAAGTTATATGAAGTGGTAGTGGCTGTGGTGTGTTTAATTGAGGAAATAAAAATTGCAATCACCCGAAAATGATTCCAATGCATAGTATGCTATGATGTGATTGTGATATTTCCATTTTACAAAGTGCCCGTCCCACCCCATGCATTGCCTCACATCTCCATAACTCTAGTCTCTATCCCCAATTGATTCATTCATACCGGTGTATGTGCCTATTATACATCAAGACAAATTCTGTGGTCCATTCTAATCGTCTGATAAAAAATTATTTGAAATTTTATCGATAATAATGATATTTTATGATTGTATAAGTTAACGTCTTATTTCGACTTGATATTTTTATAATCGAGGTGATGGTCTGATTGGTGTTATTCGACGAGTACATTTAATTTAATTTTTTTTTATTAAATTGATATCTATCGAGCTATTGTTTCAATCGTAAAAGTGATGTGAGTCTTATCATTGATTGTCGTAAGAGTTTTAAATGACTTTTAAATATTGGTCCATGGTAAACAGGTGTTGAAATAGGTCGGACCGGACCGAGTCGAGCTTTACTTAAATAGGTCAGACCTATTTAAAAAACTAAAGTTTGAGACTAACATATTACTTGTCAGAGACTTTATTTTTAGCCTTAACTTAGCATTTTGAAAAGTTTGACATGATCTATTAGCCTCCTGCTAAAAGTTTATTTTGTGTCAAGACTTTTAAACACGGCATTTTGTCTATCTCTAAAAATGATAATAAGCCAATAAAAAAACGTGAATTTTGTTGAGCCGTACAACCACAACACTTTTCGTAACAAATTTGACGTACACGTGACCAATAATTATAAACAAAATAAAATAAAAGAATAAAACACAAACGTCAAATTTATAGCACAATGGTTTAAAGAGACAAGAGTAAGTATCGACGTCGCGAAATGTGAACAAAAAATTAGGGTTCAATTTTCTAATAAAGAGTTTTATTACATAAATATAAAGAATCTTGTTTTAAAGAGAGGAAATAAAGTGTTATAACAAAAATATATAAGTCTTTTTATGGAAGCTTTATTTTGGCTTAAATGCATTTTTTGTTCCTCTATTTTGTCTCAAAATGAAGTTTTAGTCTATTTATTTCTAAAATCAGTCTTTTGGTCCTCATATTATCAAATTCTTAGATTTTTTTTGGCATTTCACTATTTTTTATTATGTGGTACTCTCATTGATAACGTGACATTTGTGATTTAGATAAAATAATTTTTATTTCATTATTGTTGTAATTAGTTTTATTGTTTATTTTATTTATATATTAAAAGAATTAAAATTTAAATATATTATATAAATATTTTAAAATTCTAAATTTTTGTTGGATAAAATAAATAAATCTAAATATTTTCTTTTGATATTTTAAAAATGAAATTTAATGTAAAAATAAAATAAAATAAATTGAGTTATAATATTTTAATATTAAATAATATTAAAAT
>JBBPBP010009777.1:68299203-68311993 GCA_037974735.1 Cicer chorassanicum | reverse complement strand
GATTGAGCAATATTCATTCCTTTTAGTCTCATTGATGTTCGGACTTCTATAAAAAAATTTGGATGGTTAAACACAATTTCATTCTTTCTAACCTTAATTGACATTTCATATTCTACCTATATTAGCTTTTATTTATAATATGGAAAGTCAAACACAAAAATCATATTATTTCGCTGATGAGCTTTCTACGTTTCAAATTCTTTTAGTCGATTAATTTTTAGCATTACAAATTTATTTTAGCCGATATCTTTTTTGATATATCTTTCTTGAATTTTTCCAAACTTGAAGTGTATTTAAAATTTTCTAACTTGCGGGAATATTAGATATCATTCTTGGTTAGTTACACTATCTAGTTAGTTATTTTATATTAGTTAGTTGTTTATCTAAATGACTTATAAGTCTATGTAACCATTGATGTAATTCATTTTCTCATTTTATCAATAATATTTAATTTACTTTTCTCTACGTCTCTCTTAACAATGACTTAAATAAAAAATCGTAATACATTTTATCATTCTTTTCTATAATTAATTTCTAATAATTAAATAAATAATATAGAATTATCAATAAAAAAAAAGTTAATAGAAAAATGACTTTTGACGTTAAGCTTTTTAAAAACGCCAAAAAGTTGCTTGTTATTTGAAAATTAACGTATTGGACAAATAAAGAGGAAAAAAAAAGCATTTTGAAGTGTTGAGTACGGCTATCAACCCACAATATGATTTAGGGGTATCTTTGTATTATGAATATTATTACTAATATTTAAATACAATTTTTATTATATAAATTCTAATTAATTTATTTACTAAAAAAGAACCACACTTGCTTTGTAGTTGGAGATCTATTTACGGAATTCTGTGATCGAATATTTTGTATTTTTTATTTGAAATTTCTTTCTTTTTTTTAAATCGCGTTATTGTTCTGATACGAAGAATAAAATTCTTATAAATATTTTATTTGTAATAAAATATTTTTTTTATATCTATTTTATGTGTTCGTCAATTGTATAAAAAAGAATCGACTATAGAAAATGAAATGGAGCAAGTTGTTAGATTTTATATTCACATGTTTTCATTCATATTTTTATGAGTACCACTCAATAAAATTTAAAATTTGTTTCCCTCACTAGAATGGTAAAGTGTTGCTGATTAACTGTGCAACTAGCTTCAACAATGTTATTTACTCAAAATAGTTGCTGAATTTGCTAGTTCCAACACAATTACACATTTTATTCTGCTAAATTCTTTAAGTTACCTAAAATAATATATTATTTTGTTGATTATTTTAGAAGCTTTATTTTAAGGATAAATAAGTTTCTAGTTCATATAAAATCTCACTATTTTGTATTTAGTTATTATAAAAAATTTCATCAATTTGTATCTTTTGAATTTTTTCATTATTTTTTATCATAATGTAAATGACATATTTAATATCTTTCGTAAAAAATTTATATTTTTTTTAACAAATAATAAATTAAATATGAATTTTAAATGTTTTTGTACTTAAAATTTCATATTTAATTCATCGCTTGTTAAAAAATTGTTGATATTTGCAGAAAAATTTCTTATAATATCTTAAGTATTGCTGTAAAAAAGTATTCAAAATTTGAAAGATACACTGTGTTGATATAAAAATATAGACTAAAATGAAAGGAAAATTTTTAGAAGACTAAAAATTAATGAATTTTTTTAATAAAAACTAAAAACACAATAATAACTTTTAATAAAGACAAAAAAACTTATTTACTTGTTTATTTTATTATTGGTAAGTAGAGGTGGGAATACGTTAGACCAAACTAAACTTTGAAAGTTATGAGTTTTACCTATGATTAATTTTTTTGACCTCAACTTGGCTTACGACCTATCAAATGTTTTTTTTTGCAGCCTGACCTGACTTTTTTTTTTAAATCTGATATGACTTGAAAATTTATTTAAAAGTCTATTTTATAATAGAGCATTTAAATAATGCCTTTTTTATTTTTTAAAATAAGCTAAACTAGGTCTTTATATATAAAGAAAGCTAATAAAATAATAAATATAAGGAAAACTAATAAAATTATATTTTTTTTACTTGATAAATATTAAGTTAATATCAAATAAAAATGTTAATAAATAAATTAAAAATATACACAGACCGACCTATCAAGTCTGATAGGTTTTTTAATAAATAGTAATTAAAACATCAATACCGAGTGCTGAACTCAAATGATTGCGTTTTACTATCGAATTATGTTTAATTACTAAAATAGAACAAAAAGTTTTCGAATTAATTGAAATTATATTTGAAACTGACAAAAATAATAGAATTTAATTTTTATAATAAGAAAAATATCAGGGATGAGTTTCACTTTGAATCCAACATTGATTTTTAATTTCATCATAGTTACTAAATTCCTTTATTGAATTATTATCGAATTCTTTTTATTATTCTTGTCCTAATGTCTTAGTGACATAACCTTTAATTCCAAAGTAATCCATAATTTTTAGTGAATTTAAGATTATAATTAAGTTTTACAATATACGAATTTTCTTATTAAATTATTGTCTCTGCAACTAATTTAATTGGTTTTGATGACCTGCATTTATCCTTAAGCACAAAGATGAGAAAAATAATTCAATAAACTTATTCATATAACTAGAAATCAAATCAGACAAATAAGAATTTCATCTTGTTTCACTCATCCCTAACAAATAAGGTTTAGTTACTCATAATAGAAATACAAAAAATAGCAATTAAAAGAGAATTACAAGAAAAATTATTGATAAAACTTTTTCAATGGTATTAAAATCAGTCTCCTATAAATTTTATTTTTTAAGTATTTTTTTTAACTATTTTAAAGTTTAAAAACTTATTCTTATCTATTTAAATTAATAAAATTTAAAAAATAACTAAACCTAATATTTTATTAAAAAAATAAAATCAAACCAGATTTTTAGTAGGAGAAACAATATCCTCTTGAGAGACTAACTAGTAACAATATCCTCTTCAAAGACTAACTAGTTTATTTCCACCTTTATTGGTAAGTGCCGTATCACATGTCACTGAGTAGATGCCGGTACTCTATTGATTCTTTACGCGCATGCGACATTAATACTATTTTCTTTTGACTAATTAATACTATTTTTCGAGTGCCGCTATATCTTTGAGTATAAAAAATAAGGATGCTACATATTCTCATCATAGTATCTTCATTTGAGCGGCTTTTAGATGAATTATCTCATACTCATTTGGACATTCATTTACAATATAATAATATACATCTCTATAATTGAGATAATAATTTGACGTGACAGTTCGATAAATATTAAAAAAAAATGGATAACTTAAAATTTAATTTATATTAATTCTCTACTGTAGATAAAATTATATTATTTTTTTATATTTATCAATCAAATTTTTTTCGCGTCATTAATATGTGAAAAACTCTAAATTTCTATTTAAAGGTGAACATGATAATTTTCAAATATCAATCAACATAAATCATATGATACACTTCATCACACTAATGATCATCTCTTATGTATTTAAAAAATAATATGAATGAATAGTCAATTTTTTGTTGAAATTGTAGGGGCAAAAATTTACCATATGAAATTTAAAATTAGGAAAATAACACTTTTGAATTACGTTAATAATTTTGATATTTCTTTTAGTTTTTTTTTGTTAATGAATGTGACGCAAATGAAATCTTTTTATGGGATAGTTCAAATGTGATAAGGAATTATTTTGCTGAATTTATAAATGAGTACTTTATTATAAAATATTTAATTTCTCTCTATGTATTCTAATTTTTCTTTTATTTTGACCTTCTTCGTCTTTTTCTTTCAAATGGGTTTACAAAATCGAGCAATTAACCATTGTCCAACGTGTTTAGCAAATTAGGCAATTGACCTTTGTCTAGGAAGTGATTGGCTAACAACTGATCTCGCTTTATAAGCAATTAGCGTCCACGTCATCCTTATTAACGGAGCAAATTAATAGATAGACTATTTTGTATAGTGCAATTCAATTCAAGGGTGTTATTTACCTATTTTTAAATTTGGGTTAAATAAGTTTTTTGGTCCTAATAAATATACCATATTTCATGTTTAGTCTTCTAAATTTTATCTTCAAACAATGGTTCCTCAAATATTTTCTATCAACAATTTTAGTCTTTGTTTTTAAGTCAATTCGTGTGTATCAATTAATTTTTTGCAAGAATGTTTATAATATTATAAGAATATCCCTTATAAATTTTTGAATTTTTGAACAAAAGATAAATTAAATATAAATTTTTAAAAATTATATTTAATTAATCCTTTGTTAAAAAAAATGAAATTTCGGTGGGGGAGATTGCCATAATGTTATAAATATACATGAAAAAATTATTTAAAAATTCAAACTTGTTTTAAAAGTAAAGACTAAAATTATTGATAAAAATATTTAAAGAATTATTGTTTGAAATTATTTTATAGGAACTAATATATATATATTTATAATATATTTTTAAGGTATAAATGCTCGAGCCTACAATTTTAAAAGACCACTCAGTGATTTAATCAAAAGAATATTGAAAAACTTAATCAAAAGATTTTGTTTTTTGTTTTTTATTATTATTATTTCAACGAAACTTCCTATTGAAAGCACTAGCCGACTGTGAGGTCGCTTTATAGTCCCACATGAAAGATATAAAGTGTTACCAACATGGTTATCTTAGGATCCATGATAGATGTCACACTCACTTTCTTGGTGAGCACATAAACCAAATCTTAGGGCTTAGGTTACATCATCATTTTATTTTCATTTTTTCTTCTCAAAATAATACAATTACTTCAATTTACTAATCCATTTTATAATAAATATTATTTTAATAAAATAAAATCATTTTAAAATAAATATTATTATCAATTTTTATTATAAAAATTATTATTTTTGATTATACCATTCAATTATTATTTTATACATTTCTTTTAAAAAATAATTTGATAAACTAACAATTCTATTTATTTTATTCATAAATAAATATTTTCTACAAAATGTGTCCTTCTGTTTTATTTTACGCAAAGCTATCAAATAGGAGTAGCATCTGATGACTCGTATTGGCTTGATCCTCCTCAACATAATTGCGCTCATCATTATTGCTGGAATTTGCCACTCAACAGTACATGTTCTTACAATTTAGGGTGAAGTAATGAAATTAACTTATAGGTCAAAGTTAATAATATTTGATTTGATAAAATTAATATTAATTATTAATATTGATTATTTTTTAAAAAATAAAAAATTTAATGTCATATGGATAATTTTCACATGATGGTAACACCATCTCTGTTTCGGCAATTTTATTTTTAACTATTAATAAAAGAGTCATATATATTTTTAATCTTTTTAAATATAACAGTTTTATTTTTACTTTTTAAAAAATTCTCAAATTTTAGTTCTCTAAAATTTTCGGTTATTTTAATAAAAGGTCATGTCATATGTTTCAAGTGACTTTTTTGATGACATATTATTGATAAAACTTTAAAATATAATTAACTTAATAATTTAACTATTTAATCTTGAATTTTTATTAATTTATCTATAAATTAAAATTAAAGATTAAATTATTAAATTAAATATTAATTAATTAAGTTAATGATATTTTAAATTCCTAATAATGACATATCATAAAAAAAGTAAATAAAAACATACAAAGTGAACTTTTAAAAAAACTGAAATTAAAATTAATAACCAAAAATTTAAAAAGACTAAAATTTAAATAAATTTTTTAAAGAGACTAAAAATAAAAATTAATATATTTAAATTATTTAAAACTATATTTAACAATAATAAAAATTACTAATATAGTCCACAGACTCATTCATACAAAAATGTTTAAACAAACATCTAATTAATTGTGCTAAAAAAAGTAGCTAGTGACATAAGTGAGTGTTTATTAAATGCTTGACAAGCAATATCAAGGCATGAGAACTTAACTAGGATTCATGGATACCCGTCCGAGTTATTGGTTTTGACAAAAAAAACCCATTTTAATAAGAGGTATCTTAAAATTATAAATCCGGACAAAAATGAAGATGATGATTTTGATACCAACTTCACACCCACACTTGACTTGTTAATGTTTTTTATTTTATATACATGTACTCATTTATTTTTATTTAATACTTTTAAAATATTATAGATTTTAATTTATATTGTCAATAGAAAATTTAACTTTATTATTATTTAATAATTGTTATTTTAGTATATTAATAATAATAAATATGATTCTTAGTTAATTTTTTCTGTATATAGGATGGGGGCAAGTGCATAGTACGAAAACCTAACCCTCACCAGAATTTAGGGTGTGCAATCAATTTTTAAACCCGACAAATTTTTAAACACTAATGAATATTGTTTCTTCCTCAAAAGTATATGTTGTGTAAGGACGAACTCAAAGCTAGTTACAATCACATAACTTAGTGGTAATGTCTTAATAATTATTAGTTTTTTAATTTCGTCGCAACCTAAAGTAATTACAATCTTTCTTATAGAAAATGTAAGTGTTAGTGCAGAAGAGCACATATACCATATAAATATACTACTCATACATATAGCCTCCATCATGAAATTGAAAAGGAATCTCATCGTACTATAATTAATATCATTATCCTCCCAACGAAACTAGAAATTTCAGAATATTGTCAACTAGTGACATCTTTTGTCTCAAGATTATTTATATTTATACATGTTTTTGCAATCCACTCTTTCATATATTATTCACCTTTTCATTCAATCATCTCATTATTATCTATCCCCTTCTTTCTCTGTTTTTCACTCTGTTTATTATTAATAGATCATCATCAACACCATAAAAAAAAAAAAAACACATGAAACTAAATTTCTCATAATAATAAAAACATGTCAAAATCATTGGAACTCCCTGATTGTATCTATCCATGCCAACCAGTAACTAATATTGCACCAAGTGCTCCAACTCCAAAACATTCTCTCTATCTTTCTAATCTTGATGACCAAAAGTTCCTTAGATTTTCCATTAAGTATTTATACATCTTCAAGAAATCTGTGAGCTTGAATCGTTTGAAATCTTCTCTGTCTAGAGTTCTAGTGGATTATTACCCTTTAGCTGGAAGATTGAGGAGATGTTCCTCTTTGGATGATCACAAACTTGAAGTGGATTGCAATGGAGAAGGTGCTGTTTTTGTTGAGGCTTTTATGGATATCACTGCTGAAGAATTAATTGAACCTTCTAAGTTACCAAATAAATCTTGGAGGAAGTTTTTGTATAAGGTGGAAGCTCAAAGTTTCTTAGATGTTCCTCCTCTCATAGTTCAGGTCAGATTCTTCTTCTCCTAATTATTTCTTTTCAAACTCATGTTTATGTGACATCAAATTATGAAAGTTCTTCCCATGATATGTAACATAATATTACCACATTAATTTACACTTATGTGCATTCGATTAAATGATGTCACCTTATTTTAATCTCCATTTAAAAAAGTTTTTTAAAATTGTCTCACTTATCCCAATTATTTAATTAGAATTTCCCATAAGTTAAATTCATATAATATATCCTCTATTAATAAATTATACATATTTAGTATTAATTTTATATAGTCAGTTTGTCACTGACAATTTTGTGAATTAGTAGATAGTTAGTCGGTGTTTATAATTAATTTAGTGTTTGATTTGCAGACAACAACTCTCCGATGCGGAGGAATGATTATGTGCCTCGCAATCAACCATTGTCTATGTGATGGCATCGGCACATCTCAGTTTCTACATGCTTGGACACAACACAACACTACGCCTCAAGCTGAATTGACGATCACACCCTTCCACTCACGACACCTGTTGAAGCCACGTCACCCCCCAATAGTAAATTACCGTAATCCAGGATACACCATAACAGAACCAACCCCTCAAGTGAATCTCCTCAAGTTATTACAACCACAACCCTTAGTACCCACATCGTTCACCTTTAATCCCTCCAATATTCTCAATATGAAGAAACAATGTGTACCGTCACTAAAATGCACTACCTTTGAAGTAGTTGCGGCACACACGTGGCGCTCTTGGATTCGATCAATGAACTTATCCTTACCGTCTAATTCAGTAGTGAAACTTCTTTTCTCTGTTAACGTCCGCACTGTATTAAACCTCCCAAAGGAATATTACGGAAATGGGTTTCTATTAGCGTGCGCAGAAAGTACCATAAAGGACTTAGTTGAGAATAACTTGCACCATGGTGTGAAACTAGTGCAAAAGGCCAAATCAACTGTGAATGATGAGGAATACATAAGATCAACGATTGATTTGTTGGAGGACAAGAGGGTAAAAATGGATGTTTCAACTAGTTTGATTATATCACAGTGGTCTAAATTAGGGTTGGAAAATGTGGATTTTGGAGAAGGGAAATCGCTGCACATGGGTCCTTTAACAAGTGATGTTTATTGCTTGTTTTTACCGGTTATTGGCGGTGATGATAACGATGTGAGAGTGCTTGTGTCTGTGCCAGAGAGTATGGTTGAAAATTTTCAATATGAAATGAATAGAAGCTGGGAAGAGAAAAAAGAAAATGGAGATCTTGTTATGAATGGATATCATAAGCATCAAAATCCATTTTTCTAAAGATGTTACATTTTTCCTTTTTATTTATTTACTTAATTTTAAGGTTTTATCGGTTTCCTTTTTAGCTAAGTTTTTGTAACATACCATGAGGCAAGAAATCAATTTGTGTAATTCAGATTTAGTGTATAAAATAAAGAAATATATCCTGCTAAATTGAGTGCGCAATGAAGGTCCAATTTTGTAGGAAGTGGACCACTCAAGGTCGGCCCAACACTTATAAGGCTTAAAGCGAAATTATTAGAAAGTATTTTTTTCAAAAGTTAATAAATAAATTATTAATATTTTATTTAATAACTATAAAAAAATTATTTAGCAAAAATCATGGCATTTTCAATCTATTTTCTTTATATTTTTTTTAAAAATAAAATAAAATTTTTTAATTAGTTGAAGAAGAAAATAATGTGTATATACATTGTACCAATCTAAGAACCCATGTTAGCAATGTGCCCACTACTTGTTTCATTCCTGATTTCTCAATTTATAACTAATATTTCTCATGTTAACAATGTGCTCATTATTTATCTCATGATTTCTCAATTTATAACTAATATTTCTCTAATCCATACCATCTTCATTACTTGTTAGAAAGAACATTAAATAATTTGAAAATGCTTAATCCAAGTATTGAGAATAAACTCTATTGACAACTTTTGAATGTATTTAATATTATTAACATCATAACAATCATCTTTCCTTACATAGTCTTCATCTTTATCTTCTTTCTATAAAATGATCATTTGTAATTTATTTAAAAATCCATTCTTGCTTCAACCATTACTTTAGATTTTTTGGCCAAAATTTTGTCTTTTTATCTTAGTGAAGAAGAAAAGTATCTTGAAGATTTATGTTTAGTAAAATCTATATCAATAAGTTTAACAAGTATTTTTTTCTACCAATACATCTCTCAAACTTGTATCAATGAGTAGTTACCAATATTTTCAATTTTACTTGTTTCGTTTATTTTGATAAATTTATCTATAGTACGTCTCTTTTGTGATTCAACAAAAATTCGGCTCTTTTTATTATTTTATTTTTTAATTTTGAATAGGCTAATTTGTATTTTGAAATTGACATTTATATCTTAAATTTATTTATTAAATTAATATAATTAATATTATATAATATTTATTTTACATTTAATAATAAAGTCAATTGATTTAATTTTTATTGAGACAATGTTAAATTTATATAAGATTTTATCATTTTTAATTTTTAAAAAATATTTGAATACAAGTATTACAAGTAAATTAAAATAGTTTTAGAGTGTGAAATTGTACAATTGTTAAGAGAAAAGATATGTGTGTATATTTAAGATAAATTTTGAAGAGTTAAATTGTATAATTATGTTTTCAACATTTTTAGGTTGAATTGGAACCAATATTTGTTTTCATTATTGTCCCACAATGTTTATTTTAAACAAAAGTTTATTTTAAACAAAAGGAAACTCTATGATACATATCAAAATTCGGCTTGAGCATGACCAACCTAGATTCGGCTTGAGCATGGCCAACCTAGCTCTCCCGTGTGTCGCACACTTCCCATTATGCCTAACAAAACTAAAGCTAGAGTTATCAAGTTATCTAATCAACCTATAAAAGGTATTTGTATCTCACCGCAAATGTGTGATTGGAGAGCTTTTACTGTGTTTAATAGATCTGATTTAATTAACACGTGTGTATATATTAAAATAGACTAAATACCACTCGTCGTCCCTTAACTTAATTTCGGTTAACGATTTGGTCATTTATCTTTTTTTTTTTTCGATTTGTTCCTTTATGTTTTTAAATAATTTCAATGTTACCCTTTAAGTGGAGTTCCGTTAAGAAAAAGTTAAAAAATCTCTCATTTAGATCATTGTATATGTTCATCAAACCTCTAGAAACGATTGCCACTGATCTGAAGTGATTTATGTGGAATATAAATACCCATAGCTTCAGTTTTAACGAATCAATCCTACTATCAAACTTAGAACAAACTTTGAATATTTTTCTGAAATATTTCCAAAACATAAAGGATAACTTTTTCTAAACATAGAGAAGGAATTTTTTTAACTTTTTCTTAAAAAAACCCCCACTTAAAGGGTAACGCTGAAACTATTTAAAAACATAAATGACCAAATCGGGAAAAAAAAGAAAGATAAAGGACTAAATCGTTAACTGAAATTAACTTAAGGGACCACGGGTGGTATTTAGCCGTTTTTTCGAAAGTAGAGAGAAATATATGTGTCATTTAAAGAAAACTTGAAAGTCAATGCAATTTCTTCTAAACATAAATAATACATAGACAATATTAAGATGTGATTAGCATTGAGGAAAATTCAAGTCCCACGTGGCACCTCTTATTTTATGAGTTAGGTTTAATATAAAAGATAAGAATTAGTTACGATATTGTGAAATTTCTGATTTGGTTTGGTCGATAATGGTATTAATGATATTAAATTTATGATGGAGGATATATATATATATATATATATATATATATATATATATATATATATATATATATATATATATATATATATATATATATATATATATATATATATAGTATATTGACTAAATTTCATTTGTGATCTTTTAAATTATTTTTAGATTTCACTTTGATTTCTTAAATTTGTTTTGTTTCATTTGATCCTTTAAGTTACAAATGTTAAACCCTTTAGTCTATCAAGTTATCTTTGTTCTATTTTAGTCCCTCTAAGTTAGAAAAATTAGACATTTTTGTCTATTAAGTTATAAATATTATATAGTTTGGTCTTTTTAATAGTGTCTAATATTGTAATTTAAGAGATTAAAATGACTAATTTTTTTAACTTAAAAAACTAAAATGTTTAATGTTTATAATTTAAGGAAGTAAAACATAACAAAAGTAATTCAAAGAACTAAAATGTCTAACATTTATAATTTATAGGACTAAAATAAAACGAACAATTTAATGTATCAAAATGAAAACTATTTATTTGTATGGACACTAAAGCCACATGGTATATGTGCTCTTCTACCCAAACACTTGAATTTTTTATAAGACAAATTGTAATAGCTTTAAGTTGCAACGAAATAAAAAAATTAATAATTAAGACATTAGCACTAAGTTATGTGATTTTAATTTGCAAATGGTAATTTTGGAACTTCTACTATTCACGTGTTTTAACTTTTGTGTAGAGGTCCAGAGTTTGTAAAACAAAACTAGAGAAGCAGAAGCTAGAGTTTGTGCTTTAAATCGTATGTTCTCTAATTTAAGTGGTCCAAAATGAAAATGGTGTTCATTTGAGGATGATAGAGTGAGGGTGTTGCTAGCTATTGCAACTAGGCGGGGCGAGGGTACCCCTCTCTCACACACTCCTAATTTCGACTCTCCACAATTTAAAAATTGATTACACATCTTTGGTCCTAGCTAGGGTTGCGTTTCTGTGCCTGGCACCGCCCTCATACTATATATAGAAATAGAAAATTAAATTAGGAAGATTTAAATATATAATTATTCTTTAAACAATTAAAATTTTAAATTTTTATGAAATATTTTTTTTTAATTTAATTTTCTGTAAAATATAAATATTTTTGTTTTATTTTATAATGTTTAACATCGTTAATTTTTTAAAGGTTGAGTAATTAACGATTTTAAACTTAATTCGTACAAAATTTAAGAAATTCAATTTTAGTCTCCGCAAAATAAAAATTGTTTTTGTGTCTGCAAAATACAAGAAATTTAATTTTAGTCCTTACATAATAAAATATGGAAAATGCTATCATACACTTGATAAGAATTCAAATGTAAAAAAAAATGGAAATTGTGTAATTCACACTTTGAAATTGTGAAAAGCCTCACTCAAAACATTTTTTTTTCCTTTCTTTGTATCCATCCTTAACAAATAGGGCATTTTTTAGCATGACCCTAAAAAAATTATTTACTTCCGTGTACGATTTTTTTAATATTATAATTAAAAACATTTATCCCAAGTATGGTTATATGTTCTACCAGTTTCTTTAATAAATAATATGAAAAAATTAAAGTTAATGTATTATAATTTTTCTTATTTTCATGTTGATATTAAAAAAATTAGTGTTTTTTTTTAACTAATTATTTATTGACCAACATTTATCTGTGCATGATCTTTATAATACATTTGTAATTAGTATATTATAATTATTTTCATTTTTATGTAGAAGATACAAAAAAA
>JBBPBP010009777.1:68273188-68289250 GCA_037974735.1 Cicer chorassanicum | reverse complement strand
ATCAAATTAAAAGAATTTTATGATGAGATGGTTAAATCTTGATCATACAACATGAAGAAAAAGTCACGTGACTTTTTTAAATAATCACGCGTCACTTAAATAATTTTTAGTTATGACTATATATAATTGTATGATTTAACACTATCATCTTCTCATTATAAAATTCATCTGATTTGATATGTTATATATACATATATCAAATAAATTGTATAGCTTAATGTATATAATTAAGTGTTAATACATATATCTGATTTGATTTGTTTTTATATACATAATAATACAATTAAGTGAACAAAAATGTGTACTGAGATGAAATTGGGAGATAGTATTGATAAAGAGGATTCAAATGCATTTAGTGGCAATTTTTTCTCTCAAATTATATGTAGAGAGTATGTACTATGTCACTCAACTAGTAAATTTTTGTAAGTTAAATCTTTCATCAACCTATTGTTCATTTCTATTCGATTTCATTTAACAAATTAATTTTTTATGCATACACACATACTATGACAGTGACAATTATCTTATGTCCTAGTATGATTGAAATTGCTTAAAGGGATAAATCCTGTAAATATATATCATAGAAAAAGCTACATCGATCATTAAAAAGAGGAAAAGGTACTTAACATCTCTTTGGATTCATAAAAGAGGAAGGAGAGGCCGAGTAGAGTCTCTCTTTTCTAGCTTTTATAAGACAGAAATAAAAAAAATGGAGAAAGTTAAAATTACATTAATTATTTTTCTTTCTTTTGCACAAGAAAAAATGCAAAGACATCGTATCATAAATCAAAACATCTCAACTATGTTGATACTTTTTGACAACTACTTATCATTCGTATCACTTTATAAATATTATTAAAGTAAAAAGAAAGACACATAATAATTTGGAGAACTAGACCAAAACTCAAAATAGAATAACCAAGATAACACAATATCTGCCTCATTAAAACACTTGTCACAAAAACACAAAGAGATAAAACGTGACAAGGAAAAATAATACAAAACAAGCAACAATTAGAACAACAAGGAAGAGAATCATTGACATAGATCGATATCAACAAAATATGGATTCAACAATTTCCAATCTATTATGGTTTAAAGAATCTAAAATGCACAGTTGAGTATAAGCCACCCAAATCATGTCATTATATTGAAAGCCAATAGAAGCAATTTTATCTGCACATTGGTTGCACTCTTTAAAAATATAAAAAATGTAAAATTGTATGGTTTTCGTTAATTGCATAAGATTCAACCATTTATTCGTTAGGTTCCAAGGAACCATACTAGAATTTCTAAAAGCCCTAGTAACTAGCTAAAAGTTAGTATCTAACCAAAACCTACTTCAAATTTTCTTATAAGCCATACCATTCATCAGCCCATGAAACTCAACATGAAAAGCAGTATTGATATGTAGAGTGATCGCAAACCACCTAAAAAATTAGCACTTTTATCTCTGAAAATTCCTCCACAAACTGCATGGTCTAAACAACCCTTAGTAGTACCATCTATATTACACTTGACTTGGTTAAGGATGAAGCTGCCAAAATTGCATTAACTACTTTGGTGCACAATAGTGTTTGTGAAACAACCAAGTGGCGTTACATATTAACTAATTGTAAATTGAACACGTGAAATCATGGGTAGAAAGACCTACACAATGTGCGATGGAGAGACTAATACTTAATACTAGTCTATTTCATTATTTCACATAAATTAAAAAAAATTTATAAATAAAATAAAGTTAATAGTCATTTTATTAAATTAACTTTATTAAGTATCAATATAATTACCATGACCATAAATACAAATCAAAATAGATATTAATCAAAATAATACATATAAGAATACTATTTTATTTCATTTTTATATTTTTGTTAATTTGTTTAAAGTGGTCAAACAAATCATAGATGAGGCAAAGAGAGTAGCATATAAAATTAAGAGTGATTCAATTATTAAATAAAATAAAATTGAGAGTGATACATGTAATATTATTAAGACATACAATCGGAAAAAAAATAATACATTGAAAATTAAACATATCACTTATTTTTTGAAACAAATTTGTTTTCTTCCATTGTGTTACTCGTTGTGTGTCAAATTATATTTCCAACCACAAAATATCAGTATAAATATTTAAATTCTTTACCTGTATTTTGTTGTAACTTGATAGAGTATATGTTTAATGAAAAATATAAACACCATTTGTATGGAAAAACTGCCATGCATTTTTTCAACTACAAGTCTACAATAGGCTCCATACCTTCTTCTGACGAGATGAGAGTTGAGGGAATTGAAGAACCAAATGCAATTTTTTGCAGCTTTATGCTCACTTAATTATAGATATTATGTTCCATTCTTTTGACCAATAAAAAAATTTAGTAATAAAAGATTAATCAAATATTATAATGCAATAAACGTAAATAAACAATAGAAACAAAATTCCAGAAGTGAAAGGATTCTATCTCGTAATTGTAAGGAGAAAGATATGTGATTCAGGAAAAAGGTGACTTGGGAAGAACAGGGTAAAAGAATTATATTTTTTTTTTCTGGGTACGTGGAGTAGAAAGGTATGAATAAATTAATAAGAAAAGTTTAATTCGAAAAAAAATTAAATAATGGTTATTCTTTTGAGTTAAAAAAAAAATAACGGTTGTTCTTTTTGTATAATTTATAAATCAATTAATATAGTGGACTCTCATAGAATTTGTACTCTCATGGGAAAGTTGGATTTTATACGTCTGAATATAATTTATGCTATCTAAAATGTTAAAAATTCAACTTTTTTACTTTAATTTTCATTAAATTATCAGTAAAAAAAATTACTCCAAAATCTTACATTGACCAAAATTTCCCGTAACTAATCTTTTCCTCTAAATATTCGGTACAAACTTTATAACTACTAGAATATTTGCCAACAAAATTTCTGGTAGTTAATTTTATTTTACTGGAAATTTCTGCCTTGAAAATTCCGTAAGTTAATTTTTATCTTTTTTTTGGATTTTTTTAAAATTTTTTTTTGAAGTAAGGATGGAAAAACACCATTATGTATAAATTTGATTGATTCATTCACAACTGATCAAATTTTTAAGTCACGAGAAGCTGTCGTTTCATGGACAAGAGAGGTTGGTCGACAAAATCGAGTAGTTGTTATCATTACTCGCTCTGACATAGAGATCGTAAAGAGATGAATGAAATCAAAATTAATTATTGGTTGTGATAGAGATCGAAAATATAAGTCAAA
The DNA here is from genome assembly GCA_037974735.1 of Cicer chorassanicum. Taxonomy (NCBI): domain Eukaryota; kingdom Viridiplantae; phylum Streptophyta; class Magnoliopsida; order Fabales; family Fabaceae; genus Cicer; species Cicer chorassanicum. The sequence goes on along the minus strand of JBBPBP010009777.1, from coordinate 68,286,009 downwards.
TAAAAGTAACTCAGACACTTCAACTAAAAGGTGTGGTTGTCGGTTTAACGACAATTATCCTATTAGATTGTGTAGGAGGTCGAATTCGAGAATGTTCAACGGTTTTTTTCACTCCTCTGGTCCTCACTGAAAATAAATTGAATATGAAATAAATGTAAAAGAAAATTAAAAATAAATACATAACAAAAACTGTATCGGAAATTTCAGAAATGAATGAAATTTCTAGGAGTTCCACCGAAAATTTGAAATTTCTGGTAGTTATTTTTCAATACCGGAAATTTCATATATATTTGAAATTTTCGGTATTGAAAAATAACTATCAGAAATTTCAAATTTCCGATTGAAACTCCCAAAAATTTCACTAACTACAACAAAATTTCCGGTATGAAATTTTTTGAAAAAAAAAATTTACTTATATTTTATTTTTTTACTACAAGATTAAAGATATTTTAATAAGTTTAAGCATACATTTTTTAAATGAGGAAGTATAAATTTAAATGAGGGGTACGAAATCTAAATTTTCTCATATGGAACTTAGTCAATAAGGCCTAAGTGGCCCATTTGTCAAATATTAAACCTACTTGGCAGTATAATAGGCCTTATCCATAATTTGTCTAAAGCCCAAATTATCGGCAAATACATCATCATGTAGCAACGTATTTGGAAGAGCGTGTCCATTATAATAACATAAACACATAAACATCAAGAGTACCAAAAAGTGAGAAACATAAATCATTTATTACTCATACTATAAACACACCTAGTTTTGATCACGATACATCGCCAGGGACATCTACTATAATTTTAACCAAAGTTTTTGTATTATTATTTATATAAATAGAGACATCGAGAATTATATTAGATGGATGGCATGGCCATGGCAGAGTAGGAAGGGTTAAAGGCATAAAAGTTCTAAAAGCAAAGCTAAGCTGCCCATACTCTGATCTCATATTCTCCTCTATCATCTTTTCGTCCGATGTGAACTATTGTGGGACTCACCAAATTTTTATATCACTCCCTTTCCTCAATCAACAGCTATATACGTAGAATTGATTCATTTTAGTACAATAACTCTACTTTAATTTAAGAGTGCCATGTTATAATATATATAAACTATACTGCATAAATAAATAAAAATACATACAGCATACTACATAAATAAAGGAAGTCAGAAAAGTTATTCTCTGAATTTCTGAGCACACTGTGGTGATTGAACTTTTTACATTAAAAATAGTTAGGAGTTAAGAGATTTTTTTTTTAAAATTAATCACTTCTAAAAAATTTCATCGGTCTGGTATTTTTTTTTAATAAAAAAAATAGAATCTAAAAATAATATTTTCTTTGTGTGCAGACATATGAAAAATAATCTATAACATGTTTTAAATGAAAAACTATTTTGAATAACTTTTATAAAAATTATTTTTTAGAATTGTTATAATAACCTAGAGTAGTTTCTAGTTTTTTTTTTTTAAATCTTTAATAAAATATCTTTAATTTAAGAAATGGAAAAGTCAACATTTTTATAATCTATAATAAATGGACACTATTTTTATAATCTATAATAAATGGACACTGAAAAAGAGATAGTCTTACAGCAATACTGTCACTCCTCCCAAAATATAATCTTAATATTTTCTTCTTCTTCTTCTTCATTTATTAGAGATGAGTGATTTAAGATTATTTTTTAGTCTGAAATCACTCATTCAAGTCATTTTCTTCTTTTATTTTATCTAAATAAGTGGATTACAACAAATTATTTTCCTTTCGTCTTTTTCTGTGATTTCATCCTTGTCTAATTGCGGCGTTTTTTGACGTTCCCTTCTTGGTGCGACTCTTTGTGGTATTTCCGCACGTATTGATGCAGTGTTTGTTTGTTTTAAATTGACAAAGTAACTTTAATTCAATATAGATTTTAATTAATGACTAACTTGACATTATCAAAGTTACGATTCTGGAGACATAACTATTCCAAACACTGAAATTTTTTGTCATATTTGTAGACATGTTTGTTTAATGTTAAATTGTGTTTTATGCTATTAACCTAGATGTTGTGAGTTTATAATTTGCAGATTCATCATTTTTAATTTTAATAAATTTGAATGTATGTTATATCAATGTATTTTATTGATTTAAATGAAAGAATATGTAAAATAAATAAAAATAAATGGACCCTAAAACCATACTTCTAGTCAATTAATCTAAGACATGTAGCTTTTCTTGTGGTACGAAAAATGTGTACACTTAAGTTAGCATATTTGATTGATTTAATTTAAAGTTTCATGCACCCTAGGATGATGTGATGTGCCGAATCAAAATGTGTTTTGATGTGTGTTTATTGTATATATTTTGCTCTAGTCTGATTCTGCATATGGTTGTGGGTTTTTGTGGAAGAAAAACAAATCTGCATATGACTAACTCTTTATTCATTGATATATTTTTGGTACTCTTTATTCATTGATTAACACATGCACGAAAAGTAGAAAAGGCCACATTGACCAAATTAAAGTTGCTGCTCCTATTCCAGCGTTGAAAGTACTTTTATTTTGTCTATATTTTGTTTTCTCTTAAATATACAAGGACAAAAACAGAGGTGTTAATCATTAATCTAATAAAAAAATGGAGATGTTAATCTGATCGCATTTTATCAACCAAGTAAATTGATAATCCAAATAAAATCAATTAAATTGATTAAGATTAGTTTAGATAATCAATCTATTTTATTTCAAATCCTAATCAAACTAGTTATAATCAATTTGATGATTAGATTTATTTATTTTTTCAACTTAAACCAATCCAATTTCTCGATCAAACTTTTTTCAATTTAAATTTCACATATTTAAAATTTTGGTGCATGTAACTCTCCTGCGTTTCTATTATTTTTACTATTCATTTTAATTGTCCCGAACACTCAACAAATGATTGTTCGAAAAAGATTTAGAATATGGTTTGAAAGACCAAGACTCCTTCAAAATATATTTACTTGGTTTGGCGTATTCTCAACAATTTCCTACCTATAGACAATCTAAACTATAGGTGTGATTTGTTGTCTCCTTTGCCCCAAATGCAATATAAAGATTGAGAATATACTTTCAAAATTGTCTTTGGGTTCGTCAAAATTGGTATTGGCTCTCAGAGTTGATGGTATTAAGATAACTATTGCTAACTTGTTTAAGGAAATTTTTTTACAAGCTCCTCTAGCTCAAAATCCTAGAAATAACTGCTAAGATGGTGTACGATATACCGAGACCAAAAATGTTGTAATCTGAAATGGTGAATTCCAAATTTTATATGAGACGATGGTAAATTATTAACGTTATTTTTTCTAAAAAAAAATTTTGTGAATTATGTTATGTCTTTTTGATGTTTATGTAGGTTTCTTCACTAACTTGTTCTATGTAGTTTGCATGTTTATGTATCAATCTTCTTTTTGTTTGTGCACGTTTATGTATCAATCTATACCCTTCATGTTAGATGGTTTACATATTCACAATTTAATGTACTATATAATATTAATTAGATGTACTGTTGAAAAAAAAACATTAACATTACATAAAATAAAAATTAAAAATGATATTTATTTTAAGATAAAATCATTTTACTAAAATGACACAATTGAAGACGGAAGAAGTATCCTAATAGTTAGAATTTGAACTTTTTTTTCACATTCTTTCAAATGTCTTCTATGAATCACTTGAATTAAGATAATTAATGTTTAAAGTTAAAAATTCAAGAAATTTATTTTAATAAACTTATTATTTGTTATAATATATATTTGCAATATACTTCCACCGTAAGAAAAAATTACAAGTAAAAAAATACATATATCAAGAATATATTAAGTTCATTTACATGTATTATTTTTCTTATATTTTATTATAGAAGAATACACTATTAATCTATTAATTAATAATTGATAATAATGTCTTTCTTTATCTTACAAAAGCTGATAAATTTCACCATAATTAAATCACACAACTGTGAGATTTAATGTTCGAATCTGAGATAAGATGTACAATCTAACAATATCAGCATTTGTCAGTTAAAGTTTAATATAATAATGTCGTCTGTTTTACTTTGTAAAACGACTGACTTTAAAGGAGTTGATTCTTGAATTATAACTTGGATGACATGAACAATTACATTGTGTGAGCAATCTATATCAAAATAATGTACACTTTCTTAATTGAACGGCAATCTAAATAGAATTCACCGTTAACTTTGGAAATGACCATCACATCCCTCATGTAGTAAGCAATTTGGCAAGCAGGGGTGTAACTTGTAAGGGTATGTGGGAAGCACCAACCCAATTATAAGGATTGTGACTCCAAATTGAACAGCAGGAAAGCAAATAGAAAGTTAAGGTCCATTAGCGAGGCTTGCAAAATTTTTAACCTTCTTTTAGCCTTTTTAACAACAAAAAAGAAAATCTTTTATTACTTTATAATCCAAGTTCTATTGTCAAACTATTTGTAGTCATACCAGGTCAAAAAAGGTCAAGGACACAATAAAACAATTGGATGATGACACGATCTAATCTGTAATAAAATCTCTGATCATTCAACGTTTAGTAGATGTATATTTTTAAAATAATCTATTTTAAATATAATTTTTTAGATTTCTTTAAATATATATATATATATATATATATATATATATATATATATATATATATATATATTCTTTTTTTCATACTATTGTGATATTGATATATTTCAACCAAATATAAATAATTGGATCCTGAAGTTTGTTAGATTGAGGTGAATCATAAATAAACTTGATTTAAACAAAATGGGAAAAATAATATAAATAATTCTTTTATAATATTTTTTTAAGAGAATTTCAACTTCGTCCATTAAAATTATAATATCGAATCCTTAATATTGAATTGTCGCCTCGTGGATTGAGATGTTAATTGTCAAAAAGATTGAGGTTAATGCAAATATGCAATTATTAGATGGGTGAAAAGCGTAAAACTAATGAGCCGATCTTTGCTTAATTAGTTAATTAACATAAACTCCAGCTGTTATGATTTTTTTTCTTCATTACCAGCTGTTATGAAATTTGAAAGCATTTTCTTCCTCTTAAAATAAATATTATATTTAACAATTTCACACAAATTAAAAATAATAATAATAAATAAATGATAATTTTACTAAATTATCTTTATTAATAATTGATGTATTTTAATTGTGATAAGCACAAAGTGAAAATAAAAAATTTGAGAATAATATATATAATATTAATTAAATGATTTAATTAAAAAAAATAACATTAAAAATTAAAAATAATTTTCTTAGATAATTTTTTCTGTGCAAATGTAACAGTTGTGGAATAGAGAAAATATGAAGGAAAAAACTTCTAAAATATATTCAAGAAAATACATTTAATTTCTATGCACTGATAGTGTAAAAAAATTTATAGTGTTAGTACATCAGAATCATTCATGAAAATGACGTTAATGTAGAAAAATTTATACCGTTAGCACATCACAATCATTCATTCATGAATTTAAAAGATAATTTTAATAAAATTTAAATACCACTAATAATTCAACATTGTGATTGATTAATAATATAAAAATTATTTACATCAATGTAAATTAAATTCTTATTTTTATTAGAAATGTTGTCCAAAAGTTATTAACTACCATACAAACAAAGATGTATATCACTATTAAAATGAAGATAAACGTTTAAAAATTATGTGAGCTGGGGTGATTAGAGTGAAGGAACGATTGAAGGGTAAAAGATGACTTAGAGATGATTGTTGAGTCGGTTAGGCAGAAGAAGGGACAATTAACAAATTGAGCAAGAACCGCCAATATATGTAATGTAATGTAATGGGACAATGGGAGAGAATTGGGTCTGAACATGTGGGGTGTACATAAAAAAGAGAATATATATAGCTAGAGCGAGCGTGGTTGCTATGATTTCAAAATAGCAGAGAGAGCTTTGGTTTGTTGAAGCCTTGGGATCTAAGGTTTAATCATAGCGTATTCACACTCTAATCGGCCATAAAGTTGGAGACAGTGAGTGATCCAGCACTAAATTGGGAAATTAATATATTACTTATCAAACAGAAATAGGACAAAATTTATTTATTTATTTATAGACTGAAAGCTGCAATATAGAAAAAGTGAAGTAGGCCTTAAAGGAAACTTAAATAATTAAAAGTCAGAGAGAGAAAGTTATATGGTATGGGTATATGATGGATTAAATATTTGAAGATATATGAAATACTCACTCATCATTCTCTTACTTCCTTTTCAAGGATACTTTATTTAGATGAAAAACTTGAAAGAGTAAAGAGAAAAAAAGTAGAACCGAGGTTGGTATGTGAGAGTGTCACCTGGAACTGTGTTCCTTTCAATTACAGTGTTGGAGATTCCTTTCACTTACTAATCTTAATCACTCATCTTGGGATTTTCATTCATCACTTTAATTAACACCATTACATTACATTATTATAAGTTTATGATTATGGAATCTACCACCAATCTCCATCATCTCCAACAAGACCAACCTTCCCCTGTTGTTGACCCTTCTTCTTCTTCTTTATCCAATTCCAATTCCAATTCCAATTCCACTCCATCCTATGCAACAACCCACTCTTGGAACCCTAACATCACTTTGTAAGTCCCTTAATTAGCTTCTCTCTTTTTAATTCTTCTAATTCTATTTGTACTAGACTAGGGCTTTAATTTGTCTTCTTCCTCATAAATACCACAAGCATGCATAATTAAAATATATTAATTACATGTGTATGTAGGAATAATGCAGGGAACTTCAACTCAAACCTCCAAGAAGCTACTAATACAAGATCAAGATCATGTTTAATAGCACACAAGAATGAAATGATTCAAGATTTAGGTTATAATAATCAGTGGATTACAAGTGATGCTACTGCTGCTGAGTTTTCAAAGGAAGAGATCTCATTTGCTAATTTCCCCAAATTCACAGAAATGCTTAATTACACAACTCCTAATAATTCAACCATGCTCAAGACTCTTTTAACTGAACAAGACTTTTATAGTTCTCAAAGTTATAATAATCCTAATTTTGGAGCCACAAATCACATTGCAAGTAGCCAGATTCACCCAAGTATAAACATCTCAAACTTCAATCACTACTCCTCCTCCACAACTTTGGATATGAACATGCAGTCCTTAGATCTATTAACCACTTCACCAACATCATTTACTAATACTTCTCATCCTCATTTTGGTAAATTTACTAATCATGACAACAACCTTTCTTTTCATCTTCATCCTATGCACCACTCCACAAACAACTCCTCTTCTAGTAATGTAAGTTTTTTTTTTTTTTCCTTGCAAATTAAATTACTATATCAAATGTAAATGTGAGTCTATCATGAATGGTTCAATTCTAAGAGTATAAATATATATATTTTTTATATTCCATACGTGCATGTATATGCGAAAGGGATATTCAAATTTTTTATATTAAGAGATAAGCATGATATTAATTAAGAATATACTAGTACTAATTATAACGAAGTTGACTAGAGTTAGCGGATAAGTTTTTTGATGAAAAAAAGTTACCCTTTGCAATAATTTTTTTTATTAACTTTGTGGCGATGAGAAACAGTTTTATCTTTTTAGGCACAATAGAATATATATCCTCCATAGCTTTAAACATGATACAACATATCTTTAATCAGAATTTATATATCATCTTTTTTCCTTTTCTTTTGGCTTCTTTATTTATTTCTTTTTTTTTTTCTTGTTGGAAAAAGACGGGGTCACTTCAATTATTATTGGACTAATCTTTACTCTCTCTCTTTTTTGTGTGTGCATAATTAAGCAGCAATCGCTATTGAGCAATATTGGCACGGTAGAAACAAAGAGAGGGTGCACCTTGATGGAGTCAAAAGCTTCTCAATCTCAAACGGCATTGAAGAAATCACGATCTTCATCAGAATCACGCCCTTCATGTCCACCCTTTAAGGTGCCTTATCTTTCATCGGACAAAACCAAATTAATATATAGGATATAACCTCAATTCTAAATATAAATTAATTTATAAGTTTTACGATATCAATGCATGGTCATATGTCCGATTTTAAAAATAATTATGATAAAAATTAAATATATTTAATATCTCTTAAATTTTTATATTGAGTCAAACTCATTCTCACATAAATAAGAGTCATCACTATATATGTAAAAAAAATTATTTTAGAATTCTATCTACTTTTTAACGTGACATTAATTTTTTCTCCAATAATATCTCACCATCGTAATTTGCCCATGAGGTGAAAACTCTTTACACTAATCAATAGTATAAATTCAATTCCTTTAAATATTATATTCCTGACCATTTTTTATGAACTCATAGTAATTAGCAAACCTGCAATATTCTTATTGCATACATGCTCAAAGTTTTCTATGTTAAATGCTAACAATTTTTCTAAAAGGTACACTTGTTAAAGTTTTTAAAGTAGATCAGTAAAAAGGATTTAAAAATAGTATTTATTTAAAATGTGCAAATTTTAAATGATTAATACAATAAACCCCATTTGAGTAAAAAAAAATATTTATTCGGTAAGTACAACTCAGTTGACAACAACAAAAATATTGATTCGTAAAAATTCGAGTTTAAATTCAAAAAAATTCACTTCTCTGTGTTTAAAGTGTGTGAGTCTAAGTCTAACAACTTAGTTACTTAAAGGGAAAAAAATATCTAACCCCTTTAGACAACAAAAAATATTCCAAAGCAAAACTCATAATTTGTGTACTCTAGCCGGTTACAAATACAAACAAAAATTAAGATGTATTTGATCAAATATATTTTAATTTTGTTTAATTTTCTTAACGCAATAAAAAAATATTTTCCAAATCACTCTTTCTTTTCATTTGATTTTCTATAGAAATTTGTTTTTTAAAAAAATTAATTCAACGGTGTTTTTGGAATGACAACATTAAATTAATTAGTTCAAATTTGTTTATATTCAAATTCACCAGAACACTATTTGTTTTTCTAATATTTGAATCTAGTAATACAAATTTACAACTCAGTGTAGTGTTTATTAACTGCATTAACTTCAACTGAGATAATTTGCTTATGCATTAATCTTTTTGTTTGAATTTAATATTTCAGGTTAGGAAAGAGAAATTAGGAGATAGGATTGCGGCTCTTCAGCAGTTGGTAGCTCCTTTCGGAAAGGTACAATATATTGAGTAAAAACTTCTTCAATTTGTTGAATTCAGATTTTTTGCCATCTCAAAAATCATGCATTTACTTAATTTATACATAAGTGGTCGTCAAGATCAGACAATTCAAATTTTAAAATTAATATTTTTTTTTATTGTTTTTAAATCAAAATCTCCATTGAAATCTAAATTATTCAATCGGAATTCAATTAGTTATTATATACCAACTCTATAAATGTGTTTTTATCAATTATGAGAGTATGCGCGTGTTGCAGACCGACACGGCATCCGTACTAATGGAAGCTATTGGATACATTAAATTCCTTCAAGGCCAAATCGAGGTACTTAATATTTTCCACTTATATTCATAGCCTAATTACCTTATGTTTTTCCCTTAAATACTTAATTGCCTTTTACTTATTAATTAATTAATATAACTATTCTTCATGCAGACATTGAGCGTTCCGTATATGAAGTCATCACAAAACCAAAACAATAGAGTGATGAGAGGGGTAAAGATTCTATTACTATATTTATTTTACAATAGAAGAATAAGAAGCCACTATACATACATATTTTTCATTGAGATTAAATATTGATAAATATGTCAGGGTACAACAACATGTGACACAAATGGAGAACCAAAGCAAGATTTGAGAAGTCGAGGTCTCTGTCTCGTGCCATTGTCATGTATGTCATACATAGCAACTGATGGTGGCACTGAAGCGTGGCAACAACACCATAACTTTGGTAGACCAACTTAATTATTGGTAGTATTAGTATTAGTATTTTAATTAAAACCAAATAATCAATCAAATGGAAGTTAGGAGTTAAAAACAAATCCAATTGTATCCATGCATGCATGTTTAATGGAGCAAACTTGATCTTCCTTCGTAAGAGTCAATGATGGTCAAGTTTGATCCCTTAAATTAAACATCTTCTATCATTAATTTTTTTACCTATGTTTTGCCGCCCATTATTCATTAGGGCTAATATGATTTTCATTTTTTTTTTCTGAATGATTTGGAGTTAATTTTCTTATGAGTATAGAGAATCGAACTTGATACTCAAGATTTAAAACACTCACACATTACGCACTTACTACTAACTACTTGTGGTTAGATTTTAGTGATAATTTTGAATTTAATTTAAATGTAAAGTTAGTTTTATGTATAGGTTTGAATTTTTAAGCTAAACTCTTACTAATATCCTATAATAAGTAAAAATAGTAATGTCATTTAATTTAAACAAAATATAATAAAAATAATCATATTCTCCAAATTCTATCTCATGAAAACAAGTTGCATGAATTTTTTTTAAGCAACAATAAGAAAAATTATTGATTAATTAACAGTGAAAAAAAATGGAAACAGAAGACAGAAACAAAACTCATAAGAAAGGGTTTTGCAATTTTCTAGCGACCAACCCTTGTGAGAATTTTCGAAGTGTTATTAGTCTCTGCAAAAATTTATATGAGGTAAACTGTTTTGAAATGTCATAATTTAAACTAATGTTTTGTCATGTGATTTGACAGTGGGACAATATACGTCAGAGGTAATTTTCAAGAAGCAAACCCTAAGAAATTTACAATATTTTTAAATAGTTTTTTAAAAAATAATTTTTTTATTTTATCATTGTCTTTCATAAAGCAAATATTATTGTGAGAATGACTCTTGTGAAAACGAAAATATGTTTTACTTGTTTTTAACCCACGGCTACAAATCAAATTTGTCGTGTTGTGAACATAGTTTCACCCTTCTTTATTTAAACGTTCGACATATTAATGACCTTCTAAAATATCAACTAATTCATCCTTAACAATAATTCAACAGTCTTGCTCTAAATTTAGTTTTCCATTTGTCCCAACCTAGATTTAATCTTGATCGACTTCGTTCCTCCAGCTCATATATTTTGTATGTCAATCTCTCTGGTTTGTTACTTTAAATTACACAAAAATATTGAGGAAATTAAATATTTATTATTACATTTCCTCTACTTATTGGGCTAACATTGTGCACTTGTACGGTTGGGGTCCGTTAGTAGAAGTGTGGGTTCGGCCCATAATCAATGTACTGTTCATTATTGATGAATTTTTATCTAAGTTTACGTATCACTTATCGAAAAAAAAAATATATACTCATCACTTTTGATTTAGCTAGCTTTTGTTTGGGGATTTTTTTTTTTAACTATCCCATTTAAAAAAATAAAAATACATTTTTTTTTCTTTTCGAACTACGAACTCTCTAATCACAAATATAAATAAAAATCTAAATATATTTAATCTAATTTTAAATTAAATATATCTTTAACTTTTTTTTTTATATTTGTGATTAGAAAAAATATATACCAAGTTAAATTCTTTATACATTATCCAAAAAAAATTGTTTTTATAGTAAGATGAAAATCACATCTCAAAAATCAACTTTGTAAAAACTTTATATTTTTAAAATTATCTAAGAGGTTGTACCCTTATAATACAATTATATGGAAAAGTTGCTTTCTCTGCTACCAAATTTGGTTTTTTAGGAGAATAGGGGATCGAAGCATCACTTCATATATGTTTTTTTAATTATAAAATACAAAATTTAATAAAAATATTTAAAAATATTATAATAATAATTTATTAAAAAAATTAACAAAATATATAAAAATTATAGAAGTTAAGTAAATATGTCACTAACAGTTAAACAAATTGTCAATTATGACTGAATACCAGATATAGTTAATATTTTCTTATTAATTTTTTTAATATCATTTCATTTTTATGCATATATTATTTGGACGACTTTAAAGTTACTACCGAGACATTAGAAATCCACGTATAAAACGAGTTCTTATGTTATCTTGAGTAACATCACTTTTTTTGTAGGTTTAAAATATTGAATGCTAGTATTATGTAACATAAAAATTGAATACTAGTACTCAGTTTCTCACATATGTCATTTTCTTTATACAAAACATTAGACTGTGAAGTGAGGAAAGCACAAAATGAAACCTTATCCAAATTATAGGGCATGTACTTGTGCACGTGGCACTGTGCGGTAATCGGACGCCGGCAGTGTTTGTATCATCATCGTAAGAGATTGGATTGCACATCATATTGTCAAAATGGCAGAGGCCTTATACTTGAATAGACGAAAAAGACCTTACAGCTAAATAGCTTTGTCATAATCCACAGATAAGCAATTGGCCCTTGATTGCATTTGATCACAATTATGAAACACATCATTGGTTTGGCCGTTGTTTGATTAAGACCTTGATATTCTTTTTTCTAATGGTATCTTCGAATAATAAAATTTTTATGGGACAAATTTCTTTTACTGGCTGAGAGTAATTATTTTGAGACATAAGGTCTATTTGTTTTCTCACGGATACACATGATCTGTTATTACCTATTACAAAAAGTGATTTTTAATATTTATTAATTTAAATATTATTTATTAAATACTTTTATAAAATAAAAATTATTTTATGTTTGTTTATTAAAACAAAAAATTATTTATTTTAAAAATTAATTATAAAAAATTATTTATGTAACAAGTCATTCAAAACAATTCTTTATTTAAGACAATTTTTAATGCTTTTTAAATTATAACTTTTTTCAGAAGGTGTAACAAATAAATGAAAATTTTGAAAAATTGTTATTTTT
>JBBPBP010009777.1:68247954-68272957 GCA_037974735.1 Cicer chorassanicum | reverse complement strand
ATAGATTTAAATTATAAAATTTATTATTATAAAATTTTTATATAGTATTCAATCACTATTAAATTATTAAAAATATATAATCATATATATATATATATATAAATTGTTGTAATTTATCGATAAATTAAAACATTTTAATATATTCTAATTAATTTCATAATAATTATTGCTACATTTTTTATATATGAAGAAAACAAGAAAAAAAAATGTAAAAAGTCAAAAAGAAACGACAACTAAAAAAGTAATACTTATGACCATATGAATGCATCGGAGTAATTTTGTGAAAGAGTCGGAAGAAATAAAGTTAAAGAAAGAGTAATGGTACATTTAAAATAATTAATTAATAGGTCAATGTCATCTAGAAGATGAAGAATTAAAAAACAGAGGGGTAGAATAGTGATTTCATTTTATGATCTATCTTAATTGATGATGATGCTTGCGGTGGAAGAACGGTTGATCCTAACTTACATGAATTTCATAAATATCATTTGCTTACCTAAACAAATAAAAAAGAATCTCTTATCCTCTTTTTCATTCACCCTTCCTTCTTTTCATTTCCAGATCTCAATTTCCCCCTTTTAAATTCCAACACGATCTATTCTTATTACTATTATGCACCAATAATAAAATTAATAAACCCAACTTATTCCGTTACCTAAATCACAAGCAAAAATAACGAGATCGGTGATTGATTCTTTAAGGTGCGTTTTAGGTTCCTAATTAATTCAATTTCTATGATCTAAATTATTATTGATTTATAATCACTAATTCGAAAAAATGTCAATTTTTGGTTTAGGTTTTAATGGGTTGTGTTCAAGGACCAGCTGTTTTTGCTAAAGTAGCAGCAGGATCATGCAGTGTTCCTTTGATGTCGATGATTGGACCAATCAACAGTGGGGGGTGTAGTAGAATTGAATTTTGGGGGTTCACTGGTAGTACCAAATTAAAGACAAGTTCCCTTTCTTGCCATATAAATATGAGAAAGTGTAAGACTGTCAATTGCAGTTTCAACTCATCCTCAAATGGTAGTGGGAGCATGGCAGATAATTTTAATGAAAATGATGAAGATTATGTTAACTCTAGTATTCTTGAAGCAGGTATATACATATATATACATAGGCTTGTTTAGCTACTAAAAAAATTTATATTTTATTGATTATGAATTATGATTATACTGTCTGAATTAGTAATTGGTGTGATCAATATCACTGTATGGATTTGGATTCCACACACGACACGTTTATTGATCTTGACTTTCTGATCTCAAATTAACGGTGAAGATTATTTAGAGAAGATGTAATTTGAGTTTACTAATCTTAAATTGATGACCGAAATCAATTCATACATGTAAATGTGAAAATCCGTGGTTTTCTAAATGCAGGGAACCCGGGTCCATAATTGTATAGTGTATTGTTTATTATCTTTTTATGTCTGTGAAAATAGAATTTTTGTGATTCTTTTTTTGTATAGTTGAGGTGAAGAGTGGAGCAGATGGGTTCGTGATCAAAATGAGGGATGGTAGACACTTGAGATGTGTCCATAACAACCCTCATGGAGGACTTCTTCCGGATTATGCACCACATCCTGCAATTGTGTTGAAGATGGAAGATGGGACTGGTCTACTTCTCCCCATAATTGTTTGTATGTTTCTTACTCTCTTATTATGCATTGTATTGTATTGTGTTGTATTGTATTGTATTGCATTGTATGTCTCTTGCATCCTATATCTAATTTTGGTGATTATATATATCTATCAATGTAATTTTGTGGTTCATTTTGTAGTGGAGATGCCAAGTGTCTTGTTAATGGCAGCAATGCGCAATGTTCAAATAGTATGTCTTCTATTTTCAATTAAAATCCATCACGCTAGTAGTATTTAGATCCAAAAATGATTTTTGTTTTTCTATAACATATCCTCATTTACCAAACAACTCACTATCTGGTTGGTTGCTGTATCAGGCTAGACCTACTTTATATCAAGTTGTGAAGGAGATGATTGACAAGATGGGTTATGAAGTATGATTACTTCGATCTCTTTGCTATTACATACTCCTAATCTGGATTGTATTGTTGTCTTCCTTAATATCAATAATCAAATGATAAAAAAAATTTCCCATGCAGGTCAGAGTTGTGAGAGTTACTAAGAGAGTTCAGGAGGCATACTTTGCTCAACTATTTCTTTCCAAGGCAAGCTTCACACTTTCCTATCCCTGAAGTTACTAAGAGGGTTCAGGAGGCATATTTTTCTCAGCTATATCTTTCACCAAATTATACAAAAATATTACCCTGAAGTTTTGTCTGACAGTACGACTTGTGTTTTGGTATAGGTTGGAAATGAATCAGAATGTATGAGCTTTGACCTTCGACCTTCAGATGCTATCAACATTGCCGTTAGATGCAAGGTAATGAATTAATGTGAATTGAATCATATAAATACATCATCAAATGTAGCATACTGCATTCTCCTATTGTTTTGCTTGGTGGTTGCTGATTTGTCCCCTGGGGAAAAAAATATAATTCTGTTCAACCAGGATTCACTGTTACAAATGGAACCTGCAAGTTTTGGATCGAATTTCAATTAAGTTTATTAGTTAAAACAGAACTTGTTTATCAGAGATTTAACTAGTCCACCAACATTGTAGGTGCCTATACAAGTCAACAAGTATTTGGCATACAGTGATGGAATGAGAGTAATTGAATCAGGCAAACTGTCAACACAGTCCCCTGGTTCAGATGGCCCATTATTTACTGAATTGGATCGGTAGGTTTTTGAAGACACATTTTATGGCAGTACTGAATTGTGTAGTGTACTATTCATGAACTCTGTTCTGGACATTCTTTTATTTTTTTAAAGAAAGAAATCTTGGAATCTGTTTCATTACTAGCACTTTTTCCATTTTGAAAAACAAGTAGTATTAACTAAATTAAAATGGCATATTTGCAGACCAAATGGTAAGCCTTGTGTTGAAACCAAGGAGTTCAATCTTTTGCACAACATGTTGAAAGCTGTTGTAGAAGAGCGCTATCAAGACGCTGGTAATTGTTTTGTTTCTTATTACTTCTTTAGCTTAGTTGGTAACTGTTTTGTTTCTTTTTATTTCTTTACCTTATTTGTGTATTTGATCTTGGTACCTTTTTGTTTCTTTGTAATATGCATGATGATTGGTGTACAACATAAGTTATTTGAATGTCATGTATGTCGATAGTGCCTGCTAATTATGGTTGATTTTCACTCTAGTCTACAGCACTAATTTGATGCTGTATTTAAACAGTCAACTTGTATTTTTGCCACTTCCATTCCCTTTACAAAGTTTATTTAGTATCATTAGTTGAAATTAAACAAATTGGTTGTTTAACATATGCCCCAGCATTAATAGGTATATGAAACCAGTAATATCTTAAGGTCACTTAAACTATTATATCAATCATCAGCAGATGTGTGGCTAGAGGCTTATAGGTTTCATTTTTATTCTTATTTTCCTGTCTTTCTGAAGCTTATCATGTTCTGTAAATCCTAATTCAGTTATGTAGTTAAGTTGTTTTTCTTTGGTACATGCTTTAAATTGGGATGTAAGTTTCACAAGATTACATTTCTTATGGACTACAATATAAATTGTACTTCTAATGTTACTATTCTTATGTATCATGTTTCTATGCAACTCCAGCTTTGTGGAGGGACAGACTTAATCAATTTAGGGCAGAAAAAAAAGCAAATAACAGGTAATGAGCTAATTTAATATGAAAAATTGACAATGGTTCTCTTTTTGTGTCTACTTTCGGTTGACAACATTACATATTTATTATTTATGTTGAGCTCATTGTTCTGTTGCAGATCCTGGACACTCTAAATTGTATATATAAATCCAGCATTAGAAGGTCGATGGGAATTGGAAGAGCACATACCTGTCTGTCATATCTTTTGCTTCTTCCCTTATGTTAATATGTTTGTGAATATCTGTATATATATATAAAATAATGTGTCATTAGAACTCTAATATGTTTTTCCACTACTAGTTTCAGTCCTCATGAACTGTTAATAACTTAATATGAATTCAGGTTGTTCCATTGGATGCAGCATGTTGCTGATGGTTGTGTTGTGTTGTGAGAATTTAAACAAATTCTTGTACAATGCATGATTAAAAATAAATATCTGGTGACTAAAAATAAAACAATGAAATGACAAATAGAACTTCCGCCGGTGTTTTTTCGGTTCAATGGTTCTTTGTGCATTGCATGATGATTCATTCCTTGTTTTTTCCGTTCGCTGGTGTTTTTTTGGAGACTTACATGTAGAAAATGCACAGTTAGAATGATCACAAAAGAACTTCTTCAAATGATTTTTTTGGGTCCTTAGTTAAGTTTAATATACTTAATGTAAAAGGATTCTGTTAAAGGTGGTAATTGGCATAGATGAATAAATTCAGAGTCATAACATCTAATGATTCTATGGCGACTTCAGATAAAATTTGGGTCATCTTGTGGACCCGAAGAGGGAATCTTTTAGTGGGATGAAGTGGAAGTGGATGATAGAAGAATGAATATTGGGGCGAAGTATATTTGTTAGTAATTTATATACAATATCAATGATAGAAGAGTGTCTTTTAAAATTCAATTCGTCGAATTGAGTATCATTTTGTTGTAATGATGGTGAGTCATTAATTTTATACTTTTTATTTTTGAGGACTGCTATCGATTTTTAAGGAATGTCGTTAAATTTTCTAGTGATTTTTAAACATAGTCCATAATAAATCACTTGTCAAGATGGTCAATCATATAATTTGGTTATAATCAAATATTTTAACAAACTTATCATTTGACATTAAGTTACACTGAGAGCAAAAACAAACTTGTTATTTACCATTAAGTTACACTAAAAGCGAACAAAACTTTGTAAATATCAAGATGGTCAATCATATAATTTGGTTATAATCAAATATTTTAACAAACTTATCATTTGACATTAAGTTACACTGAGAGCAAAAACAAACTTGTTATTTACCATTAAGTTACACTAAAAGCGAACAAAACTTTGTAAATATCACACTTAAGTTTGATTATCATCCACCAATAATAAATTTCATTTTTTCAAAAGTTTTGTGATGAAATTCAAAGTTTTCAACATATCAAATACTTTCACAAATTTTAATCATCTAAGTTCACTTACGGCCCTACAAGTAACGTGTCTATTTTATTCTCACATCTATAATGAGTTTTAATATTCATAAAAATTAAACATTAAATTTTTGATTGATTATTCAATTAAATAAAGTTTTAATTTTTTTTCTTTGCTAGATCAAATTTTGAATTTTTTGCAGTAAAATATTTCAAGCATTATTAATATTTTTTATTTTATATTTAAATTTATTTATTTAATTTATAAAAAATACATAAATACTCCCTATTTTGGGGGAAAATGTCGACTATTTTATATCTATATAAAAAACATTATAATACATTTCATGTTACTAATTAATTTTGATGAAACAAATAACATAACTACTGGACCAATGATTTACGACACTAATTCTCTATTATTATTATTATTATTATTATTATTAGTTTGTCGAAACGAAAATTATTATTATTAGTTAAAAAAAAACAGAGGTCGACGAAAGGCAAGGGAAGATGGATGTGAATTCCAGCCAAGGCCTTCGTCAACTAATAAATAGTGGGCCCACAGGAGCACAAGGTGGCAAGTTGGCAACGGGTCCAGAATCCAAACCCAAACAGATTTTTTTCTTTAGAGCGTGATTGTGAGTTAGTCCAAAAAAAATAGTGTGATTGTGAGGTGAAGGTGAAGCATCCATATGAATAATTATAATATATGATGATAATACTAGAACATTTTGTAGTATCAACATTATCACCCTTTGCATTAAATTTGTCTTTTGCCGACACCCAATTGTGTCTGCTACATGCATGTATTAGATGATTTACCCTACTCATTTATCCTTCACCCAAAAAATTATCAATAACACTTAAAAAAAAATATTAATTTTGCTTCTGCCTCTGCTTCCTCAAGTTTCACTACCTACTTGAATTTCATTAACCATTCTTGACATGTCCGATTGTGAGTAGTAACCTCCATCCTTTCTTATTCTTGGTTTATATTTTTTATTCATTTTTCATTGATTTGTTGTCATCTAAATGTTTTCTTTTTTGGGTTAAAGATTTGTTTCAAGATTCTTTTTCTTTTTTTTAATAAGGTCCAATTTGATTGAGCTGAGTTTAGTTGAATGAATGACACCTTTGAAACACTATTTGATTAGGCAACGATGAAAGAAGAGAGAATTCAGAGGATGATAAGTGGAAAAAAATGGGAAGTCTTAAAAAGAAAGCAATAAATGCATCTTGCAAATTGAGGCATTCTCTTAAGAAGAAAAGAAGCAGTAAAAGTGGGAGTAGGAGCAATTCCCTCTCCATTGAAGATGTTCGACAAGTTGAGGAGCTTCATGCAGTCGATGCATTTCGACACAAACTTGTATTAGATAACTTGCTTCCTCCAATACATGATGACTATCATATGTTATTAAGGTTACACACCCTCATTCCTTACTAGTTATGTATGTTCAAGTATGTCCATGATAGAGGGATGTATTACACACTAGGGCTCTCTCTTTTGAGATAAACAAATTAATTAAGCGCTTATGCTACAAACGTTTGTTATATAAGTGTTTATTTATAAATTATTTCTATGACAAAACATAAAATAAATTCAAATTGATTTCATATAAACTATTAGTTATTTTCATAAACTATCTTTGAGAGCTTATGAAAATAAATTGAAAATGGACCATGTCATAAATTGTTTTTATAATCTCTCTCAAACAGTCTTACAAGTGATTATATTTGTAGATAAATTCAAATAAATCAATACTAAGAGACTGTAGGTCTCTTTCCATATTTATAGTTGACATTGCAGATTGACGAGTGGAGTGTGAATATGGTTTATTCCCCTTATTGTATAGTTTAGAACTAAATTTATATAACAAATCTATTGTAGATTCTTGAAAGCAAGGAAGTTTGATATTGAGAAAGCAAAGCTCATGTGGGCCAACATGATCCAATGGAGAAAAGACTATGGTACAGATACAATTACAGAGGTGAGCAATCTAATTCAATAATATAGCAAGTATTTTATTTGGTTCTTTTTTTTGGTAAATCATATTTGTTTTTAACTATTATATTGGTGCGAAGTATTCTTCAGCTTTGCCATCTGCGTCAAGGAGTCTGACTAACCAACTTTAGTGAGGTCTCCTTTTCCAACTCCATTTTTTCTATCCACAAAGCTCGAAATTGGGACCTTATTTAAAGAATATGAATCTAATTTCACTTGGACTAATGTAATGTTGGGAGTAAGATATTTGATTTTAAGATGACGCTAACAAGTTTTGAGAGAAAAATATCACTTTTTACAATTTCAAAATACGAATTACACAATTTCCAAAACTTTTTTTTTCTGCATTTAAATTTTTAACGGGCACTTGTTAGCATTTCCTTTAATTTTATAGTCTAAAATGATTAGCTTTTCTTTATTTTCTTCTTTTGAATTTGGTGTTCATAGTAAACTATGGTTTTACTCTATAGGATTTTGATTTCAAGGAGTTGCAAGAAGTCCAGAAGTATTATCCACATGGTTATCATGGTGTGGATAAAGAAGGAAGACCTGTTTATATTGAGAGGCTAGGGAAAGTTGATCCCAATAGGCTTATGCAAGTAACTACAATGGAAAGATATTTGAGATACCATGTTCAGGGTTTTGAGAAAGCATTTGCTGTCAAATTTCCAGCTTGCTCTATAGCTGCTAAACGACACATAGATTCAAGTACAACAATTTTGGATGTTCAAGGAGTGGTAAGTTGAAAGACTAAATGGCCACTGAAAATTTTTCAGACACCATTTTAACTTGAAATTTGTTAGGACTAGTGTTTATATTTACTATTCTTCCCTTTGATTTCTAGGGTTTCAAAAACTTTACCAAGTCTGCAAGAGAACTCATCATCCAGATGCAGAAGATTGATAATGATTACTATCCTGAAGTATGCAGAATAAGAAAGTTTCGATAAACATTTCCACAAGAGCTTACCAAAAAAAAAAATATAGAAGAATATGGTTAATAGTTGCTTCCCATATAAATTGAAATTGAATTTTTTTCTATAAATCTATTTTTCATCTAACCTCTCTATAAACTTATTTCAATTGAGAAGCTCCTTAAAAATTGCATTTTTGGCATCTCAATTTTCTAATCATTTGTAGTGTTTCTAATTTATGACCTATAAATGACACGGCGCAGACACTTTGCCAAATGTTTATCATCAATGCTGGTCCTGGTTTTAAGCTTCTCTGGAACACAGTGAAAACATTTCTTGATCCCAAAACTACTTCAAAGATTCATGTATGTGTTCCTTACTTCAGTTATTGTTTGTTTAGGATTTTTGTAAGATTCCATTGATGTAATAACCTTCTGTATTTTTATTGCTTGTTTCAATACTACTATATTGTTAATTGAAACTCAAATGTTCCATTAGGTTCTTGGAAACAAGTTCCAAAGTAAATTACTTGAGATAATTGATGTGAGGTAACTCTACATTTAGTTCTTTTCTTGCCATTAATTCTAAATCAACTTATATTGTTGTTTGAAAAAATCTGACTAGCTATAAATTCTCAGTGAGCTGCCAGAATTTCTAGGCGGTAGTTGCACTTGTGTAGATCATGGCGGCTGTATGAGATCTGATAAAGGGCCATGGCAAGACCCAATCATTTTAAAGGTTTTCAGCTTATTATGTAATCGTAGGACTCTGTTACTGAATTTTAACCTGGTTTACAGTTCTGTTTTGCATTTTACTGCGACTCAACTACAATAGCTGTGTGCATGCAGATGGTTCTTAGTGGTAAAGTACAACGTTCTAGACAAATAGTAACAGTTTCCAAGGATGAGGGGAGGGTGATTGAGTGCGATAAAACATCTTATCCAATGGTAAGTTTTCCAGCACTATCTCAGACATTGTATGATGAGATGTAATCATTATCACATATATCATCCTTTGAATTTTGGTTTTTGAGAGCACAGATAAGAAATGGCTATACATCTACTGGAGAATCAGGATCTGAAGCTGAAGATATCACCTCTCCCAAAGCAAGTGGAAATTCTACGAACCCTATATTGACTCCTGTCAACGAAGAGGCAAGTGATCATACATTGATCACAACTTACAGAAAAACAAAAATGTCACAACAAACAAATATAACTGTTTTTTTGTTCATCCAGGCAAAGTTTGTTGATAAGGCAGGTCATGGTGGCAGTTTCTCTGAGTATGATCAGTGTGTTCCCATGGTTGACAAGACTGTTGATGTTGGATTGAAGGAGAAGCAAACAACATCGGTTACACCACAAAACGCATTTGGCTCAAAAGGTTAGAATAAGTTTACACTACAGATTGGGATATTTAGGGACCTCAAAAATTTTGACACTCAAGAAAAATATGTGTATAAATTTGCAAAAAGAATTTGTAACCCATTACTGACATTTTTATTGGATGTCAAAGATCTTGTTGATGCTTAACTTGATATCAATACTTATGGAATCTTTATGGAATGGATGCAGATAATCTGCTTATGGTAACCATGACTGTTACGGCTGGTTTCGTCTCTGCCCTTTTTGCTTTTGCTCGTTCAATAGCATTTCGTGCAACAAAGGGAATAAAAAAGGAGGAACTTGCTACCGGATTTACGAAGACAAACCTCTCCCCATCTTCTACCTTAAGACGCCTTGGTGAGCTTGAAGAAAAAGTTGAGATGCTTCAGTCTAAAGTGAATGTGATGCCACGTGAGAAAGAGGAGCTGCTAAATGCTGCAGTTTGTCGTGTGGATGCATTGGAAGCAGAGCTCATTGCTACCAAGAAGGTAACTGTATTTCATTTCCTATCATATTATATATCATGTGGAACTTTTTCCTGTCATTGCTAAGGGGTTTCTTTAAGTGTATATTATATTATTAGTTCACGATTGTTCAACCATTTGTTCTGTCTATTTGTAAACTATCGTTTTCAACTTTCTAAACAGGCTTTGTATGAGGCTTTAATAAGACAAGAAGAACTTTTGGCACACATAGACAGTCAGAAAAAAAGCAAATTCAAGGCAAGTCAGAGGCTAATGCATCTTGTCTAGTTTATATATATATAATCAAATGCTAGTTACCATCCTGCACGGGAACTCTTTAACATGTATTCACTCTTTATAATGCAGTGCTGGTAAAGGGACAGTGTACACGGCGAAGTTGTTTGGTGGCTCTCTCTCCCTGCTTGCATGTGTCTGAGGAGAATAAATTGACATATATAATAATGTATAAATTACAGTAAATAAAGGCTCTGGATGTCTGTTTCCAATACAGAGTTCTTCATTTGAATGTGTTTGGGTATTGACTAATATAATATCCACACAATTTTTAACTTATAAATGGATCCATGAAATCATTAGAATAAATAAAACTATAATACTATCACAGAAAATATACATTTTTTTGCTTGACAGATGGATAACGGTACAAAACGGCACGAGTGAGTTAATAACATAATGGATCAGACATATTCAGTAATAGTATACCATAACATCGTATCTCTTACATGGATTATGAGGAATAGCATCTTTTTTTCTCACCTCTCAACTTTTCCTTGGGATCCCCTTAGTCTACTCAATTTCTGCCGATTATCTACAATATTCACACCTTTTTAAAACTGCAAATAATTTTGTCACCTTTTGCCTGCATCTTGAACAGCGCAGTTTTGCTGATGCCAGAGTCTCTGCAATACACAAGTCCATCAGTTAAGTAAATATTTCCAACCAAAAGCAGAGAATCAAAATGAATGAACACCAAATAGTACAGAAGCATGTCGGTGTTAGGATAGAATGAATTTAGAAGTGAAATCATAATACTTCTCACTTAATAAAAGAGTGCCATAAAGTGGAAGTAGGCAAGTAGTGCACCGAGTCCGGAATATGAAAAATTAGACGAATCTAAAATTATAATGCCAGAAAACAAGCACATGCAGAAACAAGAACCAAAATTTCATATGATAAATTAATGTCTCTAAGATTTCATCTATACTACCCGATTCACCATGTTCCAATTAGATCTTTGGCTGAAAACTAAAACTAAATGGAGTGACAGTGCTAGTAGGCAATTAAACAATGCAAGTCAGATAATATCCAACATCTGTTCACCATTACAACCTCTACATATGATAAATTGATAATCAGATCAACGCTACATGCACCCAATGCTACAAGCACCCAACGCTATTCACCAAAAATATTACCAAAACACATACTTCTTACTCACTAAGATGATATTAGAAAAAATAATGACAGCCATTTTGTACTACTTGAATCCATGTAGTAACACTAGAATTCAAGTAGTAAAAGTTTGTCCCTTTTTTACCAAAATACACTACTCATTAATATCAAGATCTACTTCTACAAAACCAACCCACATATCCCTTTTGTACTACTTGAGTTCATGATAGTAAAAAGATGGAAAAAACTTAGGTGCATTTCCTTAGGTACTTTTCGTATGGTTCTTAAACTTAAAATACACCTTTTATAGTTACAACAAATTTTGAGAAAATTATGAAATTGAGGAAATCATGGTTGGTTTAGTTATGAACCATATGAAGAGCCCCTGAGGAAATACACCTAAGTTTTGTCCTATAAAAAATCCTAGTGTATGCCTTGGCGGAAGAGAGAGAGAAAGGAAAAACCTTGTAACAGCTTGTAAGCTCATTGTATGGCACAGATGCATCATCAGTGAAGCCACGGCCAAACTAGGCTGACCAAAGGAAAAACCAGATCTGAGCTATCATATGTTTGGGGAGGCAACAGTAGAAGGAATAGATAAACTATTGATCAAATTTCTCATACTTACAGACACAATCTTCCTCCAGTGCCATCGATAACCAGAGTTTATTAGATCTCAATATGCAATTAAGATTCTTGCAAGTTTGGGACTTCATTTCTTCCTTGATCCATTTTGAGCATTTCACTGTAGCAGCTTACTATCTTCTTGTCTAATTCATAATATTCTTCCATTTTACTCATTCTCTTCAAATCCAGGTCAATAAAATACACCTAATACACATTAAATTGCAGGTAAAGTAAGACATAAAATGTAACGAGCATTACAGCTGTTATTTTGTTTTATAGATAAATAAAACAATAAAAAAAAGTTGTTGACTAATTGGAAATGCTATGGCTTTTGGTTTCATTGCTTCTTGAAAGAAGAAATCACAAGAACATGTTCAGTAAATAATAATAATAATAATAATAATAATAAAGTAGTTAGATAGTAAGAGAGGTATTCAGATTTGCTGGTACTGCAAACAGAGTTGTAGCTCAATTATAAAAGGTGAAGTGAAACCCTTGGCATGAGGATTATATCCTTAATCTCTGTTATTGATTCAGTAAAGCTTTAAAACATGTTTTTCCTCTTTTTCCTTCTCTATTTTCTCAGCTCCGGCTCCTTATAACCTCCAATTCTGTTTTTGGGCGCTTGACACCATTTCTAGTTTGAACCTATATATATATATAGGTGGGGATCCGTTGACTCCAAGAGTAACTCTGAGTTACTCGGATTAATAACTCAATATAAACGATGAATTTCACTAATCCAACCGTTGATTATTGACATAATATGGTAATGATCAAGCACACTAAGTTTTATATAAATCCGAAATTCGTAGCTATGTAATCTAGCCATCGATATTTACTTATACTTTTTAAAGCTTATTATACGTTTATTTGAAATTATTTAATGAAGTATCAAATAGCTTTAAAATTTTATAAAATTTTGTGGAGTTGATCTACTCATTAAGAACTTTTAATTTGACAGTTGAATTGGTGAAATTTGTCGTTGATATTAAGTTATTAAGCAGAGTAACTCATCACAAATTACTTCTGGAGTCAACGGATCCCCACCCTATATATATAAGACTTTTTTTATTGAAGTACAGATCATAAAAGATTTTATCATTTCCATCAAACAAAATTTTGAATGACCATTCACAACCTAAAGGACAATGGCTTTTGAAAATCAACATCCTTTTTGGCATATGCAGTCTAAATATACATGCAGAAGCTGAAGCAAACCATTCATCCTATGCCCTCGTCTACCTTTGCGAAAAATTTAAACAAAATATTAAGAATTTAAAGCACTGCCTACCTTGAAATCAAATGTTTGCTTAGTTGACTCAAGATATACATTATTGCATACAGATCCAGATTCCTCCTCTTTACTTGGTCTAAAACATATCATCAGACTGCAGTCTTTTGCAGTTGCTGCTATCAGGTAGTCCTTTACAACTGTCAAGCTTTCATCCAATGAAGCAGAATGCAAAGGGGTATATATTTTCCTTTGATCTTCATTCAACTCTGAACAGACCATGCACTGTTGATGAGTAATATCATAATATGCATGGATGGCTCCTTCTATGTCAAAATTATCAAGCTTCTGAACCTCCAGGAGCCGATCAAGGACTCCTGATTTATGGGCGGCCTCAGTAACAAGAGTGAGGAAGTTCTCTGTACATAAACCATCATCAGACTTAATGATAGACTTAAGTGCAACTTCAAAGGCTTTTGCAATACAAAAATTTGTATCTTCTGCGCCACCTCCCAATCCACCAAATATGAGAGACCCATTCATAAATACACGGAAATTGTTTTGAGGTGTAATAAATAGATCCTTGATAGCTTTATGAATTTTTTCCTTTGTTCCAGAGAACAGATCGAGTGGATTATACTCACTTAGTAACGATATCTGCAAAGATATTGGAAAAATAGATCACAAATTCAAGTTTAAAAGGAACAGTGTATTGAAGTGAAATAGTAATAACATGCATGAACTGAACAATGGATTGTATTTGTATCCATGACAAACGGAACAAGTAAGCAATATGAAGCAGCAAAAGTTAAATTGTGGTCAGAGTACCTCTCCTTGATGCAATTTCAAGGCTTGGTGCATTTCAAAGCGAGTTACACTCTTTTTGATAGAAGTTTCTTCAGATACAAAGTTTGAAACAGGAAGAAATCCGCATTTGGGCTGCTTGTTCAAAAATAATACTTATGATAAGATGTTACAAGCAAGCAAACAAGAGGGTAATGGGAAACAAGTTTGATAATTAGTTTAAAATTTCAAAGCTTAAACTAGGTCATTGTCGGAATGAATTACAAAAGTAACATGTGCTATTAATGTATGACATTGTGGAGAACATACCTTTATCTCAACAGATATGCAGAGGCTAGATCCAAGATTACCTGAAACGAAACAGGAAGGTTGGAACAGAACTTTCAATTTTTTTGCCGATGTTATGCAGTTAGAAAATTTAATTCATGCATTTATTAGATACTATTAGCAGGGACAACATCCAAAATGAAAGACGGTGGGATATAAATTAGGGCCTTTTTGCCAGAGTCAGATTAAGAAGCTTGATAGAATACTTAAAATTATTAATAGCATGTTGCATTCCCGCCTAAAGTATTTTTAACTCCCTGCATTTTTATTTTTCTCTCACTAAAAGTTTGCAAAACACTTCCTATCGAGCATGTTGGACTCCAACTCAATGGGAGTAAAATACTCCAATCATTCATTCTGTCCTGTAAATAAGATTAAAAACTACCTTCTCTCACTCTCCAGATGCATTATTTCTGCGCAAAAATATGTCAATTGAAAGAAAGTAAAATAAGGAGTAAGGAGTATAGCAACAGCACATTCCACAATTTTATGGGCACAAGGGGGGAGGATATTATAATTTGAACTGAAGCAGAAATCCTTTTAAAGGTTCAGACGCTCTTTCAAATTTTAACAAATGTAGAGTTTCAGGAATCAGCATTTAAAACCCGGTTTGGGTGAAAATTGAAAACAAGAGAAGCAAGTCCAGAGAAAGGCATCTCAATACCATGGGCAAAGAGTGAATGATCTGACATGAGGAGCACATAGTCACAATGCATGTCAACCTGGGCAGTATCAACTCTCCAAGCAGGACGTTGAGAAATAACATTCTTTTCAACCAATTCAAGAAATTCCGTTGAGACTTGGACATGCATCTAACAAAGTATTAAAGGGTAGGAGAAAGTCAGATGCCACATATAGTAAAAGCTTGTAAGTTGATGATTTAACAATTTCATGAACAATTGTAATCCTCTAAATAGACATTTATCGGTAACAAAGATAGTAAGCTAAAACAGAGGCATCGATGTTAGGAATGAGGTAATGGGATTTCCTCTACTTTAGGGTAGAGAAGCCTCTTGAAAAAAAAAAGACTAATTTTTCATTTCATGATCATTCCATCAGCCAATACAAGGCTATATAGCTATAGCCAGTATGCAATAACAAAATTAGTATCGAAGTAATAACTGAATGCTAACAAACTTATTCTACAATATAGCTAAGTCATCACATTCATCCACTTTTGTTTGGCCATAGTTTGGGCTTCCAAGATTGTATCAATAAAAATTCATGAACCGTACAATTGTATATTATTAAACTCCACAATTGACTATGACAGAAAGCAAATTGTCACGAGTGATTACATTCCTCTAAATAAACATTTATCAATAAATAACAAAGATAGTAAGCTAAAACAGAGACATCTACCCTCCCACAAGGGCCAAAAAAACAATGTAGACTGCATATTCATTAGAACAATCAAAATGAGCATGGTTTGAAATAAATCCTGAAAGGAAGGATAAATGAGCATGACCATGGTAATGGGTCATTGAGAGACAAAACATACCCCAGCATCAACATATTCGGAACCAAGCAATGGCTTCATAACATGGAGAACAAATAGTTGGCTTGCAATTTCATGGTCAGAAGATGAAATGAGTTCATTAACATCTTTCCAAAGCAAACGTTCATGAGCAGTCAAAGCAGAAGGGCTGCTTGTAATCACTGTCAGTATATCATTCCTTGGAGCCTTTCGGATACGCATCACTTTTCCAATCTGCACAAAAAAAAACACTCTTCAGCTTCAAAAACAATGCGGTTAATTAAAGAGAAAGAGATAATTGAGGAAGAGAAAGAAGAACTCACAAATGAGGAGGATGATCCGTTGTAAGCAAGAACAAGATTAGCAGCTCCTTCGCCTCTGTAAATCCAATCATCTGCCTCTTTCTCCCTTAAAATTACCTCCATCCAACAACTTCTCACCTGAAAAGATGAATTGTGATCATTGAAGCATTTCATCAAACACTAATAAGACACTCGAAATTCAATTGAAGAAAAGGTTAAAAATACCTATTACTGAAATCGAATCGAAGATACCACAATGCAAAGGCTATTATACTATTGTACTGTATGCATCCAGTTGCAGTAATTGACGTATCTTATGTATTGTGATGAAATGGAATGTGGTTCTCAAAGTGCCGATTTTTACTGTTATGTTCCTCAAAATGCAACCCGATCAAATTTGGAAAATACCTCAAACATTTCCCGGAGGTTTTTTACTACAAGAACAAGAATGTCGTACGTGGACCGTTCATCATGGCCCAAAATCTGCAACCAGACCAAAAGAACCTAGCTTTTAGTTTTCATTTTTAAGATTAAAATGTGGTTTTGGTAACTTATTTTAGTACTCTTATTGTTTTTTTTACTTTAAAAAGGAAAAATTGATAAGATAATTAACGTGTTTATTTTATGCGATAAAATTTTTAAAATAAAATTTATATTTCTGAATATTCAAATTTGATTTTTTATATTGATAAATTAATAGTATAATAAATGGTATGTTTAAAAAAAGTATCTAGTAAATTAAAATTGTATTTATAATTTTTTTTAAAGCATTTATGATTAAGAACAAAGATAATAAATTTGTAATTTTAATGCATTATTTTTTTCTTAATTTTGGTGTCCTATTTTAAAAAATATTGACATTTAATTTTCTGGGCAATAAATTAAGTGATATATAGGAAAACTTACTTGATGATGACGTGGAAAATGACAGTGACATAGAATTTTAATTTCCAATTACTTAATATTATTTTTAAATATGTATGAGGTTAATTTTTAATTTCTTTATGATACAGGTTTAAAGTATTGATCACGGTAGGATGAACACGGTGTCATTCGACGATTTTAGTTCTTCGATGCAGAGGAAGTGCTGCAAGCATTTCTATGCTCAAATTAGTGGCTTACGTGGGTCTCCGAAATACTTGTAAAATAAGGCACCAATAAGAAGCAAATTGAATCGTAACATCTCTCTAATAAAGCCATGCCACGAGTACCTCCATTAATATTAAAGAAAAGGATAAGAAGGAGATTATTACAAATCAGGAATTTCACCGACACTGTTAACTTACATAAACAAATAAGTAAAGTGGTGATGACCAAGTCCACCAAAAATAAAATAATTTGGTATGGCATTGGCATCACTAAGGACTACGACTACCAAATGTTAACTTGATCGTTAACAATATTGTATGACTATTAATGATTATATATCAAGCATGATTAGACTAGTTATCAAATATCTCTCCGTAATCTTTGTTAAGGGCTTACGCATTGTCCCACTTCTATTTCAAAAGTGGAACTCAATCTTTCAAATTTTACTCTAGTGTGCTTGTCGGCCATATATATGATATGATATACAATTCTTAATTCCTCTCACGTGAATATTAAGAAGATGCCAATGTGTATGTATATATATAGCACTAGTGGTAAGTAATGTTTATTAATTGAGCATCCCCAAAGAAGTAGAGGAATCAAAATGATTTCCCAATTGTGTTACTGTGTTGGTCTCTTGTTGGTGGTTTTGTCATGTTTAAAATTTCGGACATTTTGGCGCAAAAGCAACAGGTCTAGTTCTGTTAGCATTCCCCCGGGAAATAGAGGATTGCCCTTCATAGGAGAGACACTGCACTTCATGGCTGCCATCAACTCCTGCAAAGGAGTATATGAATTTGTGCGAATTCGACGCCTGCGGTAATCAGAACTCACTTTAATTCTCGTGCTGGTTTTCTCCTTTTAAATCATGAGGACCGTCGGAAATTATTCTTTTTTTTCTTCAAATTAAATGTCAAACACATAAAAATGTACTAAACTAAGTATTGTTTTGCTTTATCATTTAGATTAATATTTTATGCATCACTTTTAAATTATTATAATCTAGTATTATACATTTATGACAATTGTACTGATCTAGAGTGGACTGAGAATGAGAATGATGGTCGGATTGGTAGACCGGTAGGATAACAACACTTCGTCTTCTTGGAGGTGGAGTAGTACCTATAAATTTACTGTTATTGTTTCTAACAAAAATCATTGCATAAAGAAACGACGGCACTTATAGTTACCACGGTTGTAAAATCATCCTCGTATCTAACAACATTGGTTTTCTGTGTTTTGTAACGGATTTAACACGTCGTCGTAAGTCAAAAATATTGTAATGCTACAAAGATTCCGACGCTTAAGTCAATATATGATTGAGTGGGAGCAAATATTAGGATAGATGTTGTAAATTTTGATTGTGTGTGAACAGTAATATTTATAATAGTGTCAAGTTATATGATCGAGTGGGAGCAAATATATAGGATAGATGATGTACATCTTGATTGTGTGCGAACAATAGTATTCATAACAGTGTCAAGTCATGCTAATAACATAATGTTGGTATCCTTAGTGGATACAACGCTGTGATCTCTCATGTGTCTCTTTATGTTTATTAGAATTAAGGTTGCGAAAAGGAAGAAAATGTCGATGTGTGAGATATTAGTCCTTTAAATGTTGTTTGTGATGAGTTGGTCGTGACTCAGTCCAGAATAAATAAATAATTTTGTACCATTCTTTTATTTATTTATAGTTTTTCTTATATTATGCTAAAAACCTAAAAGAATGCTTATTTTGGGTCCGAAGAATGTTGCTAATTGCATATCTAATCATTAATTGCATCTTGCAAGACAAAGAAAATTTAGCGCGAAAGGACGGTGAATCAACCGAGACACTACTTTGCTATTGCAAAGTTTGGTTTAAGAAAACATTTTCAGTTTTTATCTATGTGTCCTTGATGAAAAATTCTAATTAGTTATATTGCCAATAATAGTAGTAACATAGAGGACGTGGGCGTGTCTTGCAGATATGGAAATTGCTTCAAGACCAAGTTATTCGGGGAAACCCATGTTTTTATTTCAAGCAAGGAGTCAGCAAAATTGATTCTGAGGAACGAGGGAGGAAAATTCTCAAAGAAGTACATAAAGTCAATATCCGAGCTTGTGGGTCCCGATAGCTTGCTCTGTGCATCTCAGCAACATCACAAACTCATTCGTGCTCGTCTCTTTAGTTTGTTCTCAACTCATTCTTTGTCTTCCTTTGTTAAACTCTTCGATCGACTTGTAATTGAAGCTACAAGTAGTTGGAAATGTGGATCCCTTTTGATCATACAAGATGAAGCACTCAAGGTAATATTATGAATTAATCCAACATTCATAAATTAAAAGTGAAGAAGAAAGGTGCAGTTCATTAACTAATTGTGATATTTTTATGATTTTTTCTAATTACACCTCTAAAATATCCACCACACTAAAAAAATAACATTTTGTATGTTTTTAACTATGTTCACATAAGTTACATGAATTCAGTTTTGATAAGGTTTTTGTGTGTGAGTAAGGATTTTCGGGCGGTAGAGATGTCAATTTTGGCCCGGCACATGGCCAATACTTTGTCCTGCCTTGGCCCAATTGACTCATTAGACCTCTTTTTTATGTATTTCTTTGGAAAATTAAAGTAGTTTACTTGTTAAAATAGTTAAAACAACCTGTATTTTCAGTTTGGTCCACGAGCCTATGTCGAGTTGGGCAGGGCAGCCTATTCTGATAGCTCTACTATATGAGAGGATCTTGTTGGGTGGGAATCTTCATATTATACTAAGATCAAGTACACTAGTAGGTTGGACACCACATCTTCCCACAAAGCCTTAAGATACTTAATATATGGGTCTATCACTTATATAGTGTTCAACATTCATTTTTCCGTCAAAAGTGTGACTCTTACTCACACTAGTATAGTTTGTGATTATCCTTACTATATGCCTTTTGTTTAGATTAGTAATTGATTTTTAAAAAAAAAAAAACAGTTTTTATATTAATTTAAATTTAAACACAAGGGCATGATGTTTGTAATGCAGCTAGCTTGTAAGGCAATGTGCAAGATGCTAGTAAGCATTGAGAGTGGACATGAACTATTGATGATGCAAAAGGATGTTGCTCAAGTGTCTGAAGCAATGCTTGCATTCCCTTTGAGGTTACCCTGGACCAGATTCTACAAGGGCCTTCAGGTAATTATCATACATACAAATCATCCAAGTTATTTTCAACATAGATTTTTGTAATTTGAACTTACAAGTGATAATGCAGGCTAGAAAAAGAATTATGGACATATTAGAGAAAGAAATCAGTGACAGAAGATGCAGAATCGCAACCAGCCGTGTTGATTTTCTTCAACAACTTTTAGCCGATGAAGATGATAAATTAGAAAAGGATGAAGTTACAAGGTTAACAGATAAAGAGATCAAAGATAATATCTTAACTATGATAATTGCTGGTAAGGGATATAAGTACTATTTAATTGATTCTGTAGAATATGATGTTCGCAACATTTTGATGGATCGAGTTTGAAAATTGCAGGACAGGACACAATAGCAATTGCAATGACATGGATGATCAAATTTGTGGATGAGAATCAGGAGGTTCTTAATGAGCTTAGGGTCAGTGAGATTTTATTGTATTTAGTTTTGTATTTACCTAGCTTCTTCTTTCAATACATTTTTTGGGTATTTACTAAAATGTTTTGGTTTGTTTATTAAATAGAAGGAGCAACTTCAGATTGAGAAAAAAAGTAGAGGAAGTGTTTATCTTACATTAGAGGCTCTTTCTGAAATGCAATATGGTTCCAAGGTGTGCATTAAATATTAAATATCTTGTAGTACTTAATTTTATGCAATGAAAGTTTTGGTTTCTTCATCAAATTTACTAGCTTAGTTTCTCACAAACAGGTAGTAAAAGAAGCATTAAGGATGGCATCTGTAGTGCAATGGTTGCCTAGAGTAGCACTTGAGGACTGTGAAATTGAAGGTTTTTTCTCACAAATAATTAATAAATGCCAATTGTTGAGTTTAATTTTTATACATTGTCGGTGTAAAAAGTTTTACATTTCAATAAATCATAATCAATTATATGTGTAACTTAAGAAGTAGTTATGATTAAAGTTCGATATTTTTATTGATCAGAGTCATGAGACAATTATGATTGAGCAATAGTGTAAATATTTTTTATATTGACAATGTATATGAATTAAATTTTAAGTTGTTTGTATAGGATTTAAGATGAAGAAAGGGTGGAACATCAATATTGATGCTAGATCAATACATCATGATCCAACTATTCACAGTGACCCTGATGTGTTCAATCCTTCAAGATTTCCTGTGAGTCTAAGTCTACCCTCAAGGCCCCTTTTTCCCTCTTGTTTAATCGAACATATTATGCATCATGTGACATTATAAATGGTAAAGAAAAAAGACTATAGTACTGTAAGATTTTAATGTTGACAAATCATGAGATATATAAACTGTTCCAATAAATTATTACAGAGTGAGTCAAAACCAAACAGCTTCTTAGCATTTGGAATTGGAGGAAGAATGTGCCTTGGGAAGAACATGGCTAAAGCAATGATGTTGGTGTTTCTCTACCGTGTCATAAGCAGTTTCAAGTGTGTATCATTGATCACATATATTATTAATTTGATGTTAGTCAAAATGTTGATATAATGAATGTGTGATTAGTAAGTAAATAGTTGCAATGTATGTATTTCAGGTGGAAGGTGATTGATTCTGACTCAAGTATTCAGAAATTAGCGCTTTTTACCAAACTTAAGAGTGGATATCCAATACGTTTGATATATGTGAAGGAGGATACAGACAAAAAAACTGTGTGAGGACTTGAAGGCTAACTCACAAATAATCCTGTACTATTGTTAATAATATTTTGTGTGTATATATAGTATATATTTATTTTTTTTATTTTTTTTTTATGTATGTCATGTTCTTACCACATATTAGATATGCTAAAATCATCCAAGGAAACTCTCTAATGAAGACCATCGAAACACTTCAAGGCTCATGCATCCTGAACAGTTTTGTGACTCTGGAATTTATTAATTTCAAACAAAGCCAAAGATTAATGTTTAATCCAAAAGAAAACAACATTAGAAGCAGACAACATAAATCATATGAGCAAATGAAACATAAAGCATCTATAGTCGGCGGTTGTGGATAGTATTTTAGATAAACTATGTGGGGACAAACACTATCTGTTTTCATGAATTTGTTGCAGTTTGGATATTAATTATAACTTTCTCAATGAGTCATTCTAATTTTTATAGGTTAGGAATTAGGATGCTGACCTTATTATAGCTCTTTAACCTACCTAGTATTGTATTGTATCTAGCGGGTGGTGGTCTTCTCAAATATAATAAATCAATTCCTAATTAATTATAGATTTCTCATATGTTAAGGAGAAGAAATAATATGAGAAACAGATTTGTTATTTTGAGACACAAATTTGATAAGAATTTAGATGGTTAATATATTGAGTTAATTTTGTTTCCTGGATGGTTAACGAATATATAATAAGATATCGCCATTTATTAATCATCCATTAATTATAATTAACTACGATTTTGAATTTTGTTAACCACAATATTCATATGAATATTTGAACACAAATTGTTATTAATATTATGTATATCAATGAAGTTTAAAATTGTGATTTATTAAGTTTAATGTAGTGTTAAGTGGCATCTTCTTATATTCATTAATCATTAAAACAATAATTATATACTATCTTTGGTCTTTTTTGTTGATGTATTTAGTTTATAACATAAATCAAATACATCAACTTTTGTTGACCAAATTATGACTCAAATATCTCTTATAAAAAAAATCTAAAAAAAATCTGAAAGAGTATTTAAATTGTGCTAAATATCCAAATTATTGTCGAAATTGCAATTAAATTTGTGTCAAAATATTTTTTTTTTCATGAGAAATAATGAAATTTGTAGCAAGTTGGTGAAGATTGAAGAGTCCCTTATATAATGTATATATGAAGCAGCTGCATTTTGGAAGTTGATGGAGCAGTTGGGCATGGTTTGGTATAGAAAATAGTTCAAATTGGCATTTCTACCCACTTAAAAATAGGCCGCATGCAGGCCCACCGGGAAAAAAAACAAAGCAAAGCAAGAAAATTAACCCCCAACAAGTAGCTGAGGGGGATGACAAGACAAAACCAGTGGACAAGGCCACAAGGGTGGTAATAAATTATTCAACGTAGCATAAAGACAAGGAGAATAATATATCTGGTTTGTAAGTGAACAAAAAATGAGAGGAAAAAATTGCTTTCAAATTTAGGTCCTTTTTGGATTAGTTTAAGTTCACTTTTTCTAAACATAATATATATAATTTAAAAGTTTCTTTTTTATATAAATAAGTGTGATTAATAATAACAAGCAATTGGATGAGTCAGGTGACAAGGACATGGTTCTTCTTCAGCTGAAATTTAAAAATATATATGATCAACTATATAACTTATAATACAAGAAAGCTCATTTGTTGTAATATCAAAAGAAATTACCATCTCATCTTAATCCAAAATTGAGATTTGTTGAATAAAATGTATTTTGGTATAATCTAAATCCAATAGTATTAAGGGCCATGTGTAAGTACGGTATGGTTGGAAGGGGTAGCCAATCCAAAATAATTTGAAGTTGTTCATTTTTTGGCTTATTAATTGAGTATGGTAGGGTGAAGTTTTAGAAGCATAGAAGGTTGGTTCCATGGGGACAGAAAATACAAGAGAAGATATGTTGGGTGGTAAATAAACAAGACTATATTAAAAAAATTCTTCTTGGCTATGCCAGTGGATAATAGCCAGCTACTTTGTTATAAAGAATCTAAAATAACCTAACAATGCATTATTTTTGTTATTCTAATTCCAACCACCATCGCATAAACTTTTCTTTTTATATATATCCTGTTTGTGTTCGTGTAGTATTTTCGTTAGTTTTAAATGGGTCCCATGAAGCAAAGTACAAGTATCAAAAGTAGAATAAAAATGTCAAAACAAGAATTGGAAGCTAACTAGAAGACATTTAATTAAAATCTTGTGTACATGTTTTTCTACACAATACAGCCTTCAGCCATAAGTCCCCACTTTAAAAGCTAAAAAACAAAAACAAAAAAAGGTTTTATTTTTTTGCTATCAAGCCCTCATCGGTGTTAATGGAATATAAATACAAGAGAATCCTGCCAAATTAATTATGTATTACTCAAAGTTTGCTTAGTTTACCGAGTGAGAAAATACCTAGTATGACAATTACCAAAATTGATTTTTCACTCAGAAAATTAGACCTGTGACATATTGATATAAGTCTTGGTCAACTTAATATGCTTGAGTGTGGACATACGAATTACTAGTACGTTCTTGAATCAATCCAAGTAAAACTAGTAACATAAAAGAATACAAGTAATAGTGTCACGTTTGCAAGTGTGGAATGAATTATAATACTGTCCTGAGACTCATCCTAAATTTTTGTTATAAAAAAATGGTTAAGTAAGTTCTTTTAATACAAATAAGATTTTGAAATTTTGATTTTAGTCCTATTAAAAAAATCATATATTTTAATCTTTATAAAATTATTCTATATATTATTTTAGTTCTTGTTGAACGAATTATACTTCAATTTTTAAAATTTTTAATAATTTTTTACAAAAATGATTAGAACATTATTAAAAGTTCATCCACAAAAGTATAGAATTTTTAACTTGGCATGAATTAAATATAAATTTTTTAAATGTTATATGTTTAAGATAAAAAACCTTAAAATATAAACTTAAAAATCAACTTTTGAACACATTTGTTGTGGAGGATTTTTTTATAGTATTGTAAACATGTATACAAAACAATCATT
>JBBPBP010009777.1:68215081-68247492 GCA_037974735.1 Cicer chorassanicum | reverse complement strand
TTATTTTTTTTTAAATTATTAAAGTGATATTATTTAATAGTCCAATGATTATATGTAAAATAATTTTACATTGTTGTTTAACATGAATAAATCATTTTGTCATACATAAATTGTGACAGATTTTCTTAAAAAATCTACCATTTACTCAACTTTAATAGGACATTGTTGTAAAATTAATTTACACGGAGCATTGTGCATATACTTTTTCTCAATATTTTATTTAAAATTAAATTTAAATTACACATCATCATAATTTTCTTATCACCCCATACACATCATTAAAATGATTACCACATCAACAAATTAAAATTAAATTAAAAAAATAACTAAGTATCAACAATTTAGAAAATGAAAGATTAAAATTGTGGGAAAAAAACAAAAGTGTTAATTTGATAAAATAAAAGGATGCATTTTAGTTTTTTTAAATAGATCACTCCCATTTTGAAAAGGCAATAACAGAAACCACGCATTTTCTTTGCACGTTTCCACTAATATCAACCAGCTACGAAATTTTTACTATTTTAATAGTAATTTAATTCTAATGTTAAGAATAAATGAAAAAGTTAATTGTTGATTTATTATGATCCTTAGTATTAATTTTTTCAATCGAAAATCACTGAGAGTATCCCACTAATTCTGCTGCATCAAACATCAAAAGAGGAGCTTCCTCTCCACAATTTTAAAAATCTACACAATTTTCCGGTACTTCATCTCTTCTTAATTATAAACAAAATGTACAACAGCATTTAGTCTTTTTAATAAGAATAAGAATAGAGGGAGTATATATTTCCACATTAATTATAATTGTAAATCATCACAAGAACCACCAACTTCATTACTGTGCTTTTAAAGAAAATCAATTTGAACTGACATTCAAATATTACATTTCTTTTCAAATTTAATTACACATTTTATTTAGCATCAATTATACGATTCTTATCAAATCAAAATAATAATTACTAACAAAAGAGAATAGAAAATAGTAGAACCCGTCAAATATATTCCATTAAACCCCTTAAGAATTGGGATCAAAATGAAATATTACAATTACGTATACATTACATAGTCAACGAAAAAAATATGGACTATGATTCCTCACTAATTAAGCCCCTAATTTCTTATTCATTAATATTAAATCATTTTCCATAATTTTATGGAGTCAAAGCGAAATACTCTGTTTTTTGAGATCGAACTTGTTCCTCCCATTGCCTTCTCTTATGTTTAGCAATGAAATCCTCTACCGTGCGGTTAAATTCTTCTTTACTCAAATTTTCAACATGACACAACCTTCTCTCCGGTTCCTTCTTTACACACGTGTTAAATCTCTTCAACTCTCGCCGTTGATCCGCCACCACTCGCCGCTCATAACTCTCCGATTGAACTCTCCGGTAACACTTTCCCTCCAAAACCTTCTCCCCCTTCGTTCTCAACTTCGTGCCACACGTCCTCGTAGTGGTCTCAGTAACCGCGGTAACGGTTTCCGCAAAAACCGGAAACGACACTCCAACTTCCGAATTGGAAACAATCACTTTCTCCGAAGAGTCAAGTTTTTTCTCCGGCGAAAACACCACCGGATTTTTTACAAACTCTGGTGCGGTAATTTTAAAACATTTGTTGTAGTCTTCGCCGGAGATGTTACCGGCTACATTGGTATTTTTATTGGAGAGTATATAGAGGAAGAGTATGATGGCATTGAGAATCAAAAAAGCAAAGAAAGAGTTGTTGAAGAGGGAAATGGAAATGGAAAGAGAATAGAGATGAGATAATGATTGAAGTGTGAAAGGGAAGAAAGAATAGCGCCAAAAAAGCAAGAGAGTGGCAACAATATTAATCAAATGAAAAATGTTTTCAAGATTATGGTTCAAATGAAATCTTTTAATGGAATTGGTTTTTTTGTAGTTAACGTTTTGGTTTTCACATGAAGCCATTGAACACCGAGGTGTGAAGGATTTTAATGTTGCAATGTTGGGGTGAAGCAAAAGGTGTCATGTCCAAATGGATTTGAAGTTGTTTATATAGACAACAAAAACGGCACGAGGTCATTGTCGTTCGCGCAAAATATTAGCCAATTATTTTTCGGTTAAACTTTCATATATCAGGAAACATGCCGCAAACAATTCCTAGTATAGTAACATTTTCAAAATTTCCAATTAAGGACTAAATCTATATATATTTTCTTGATATTTTAAGAATAAAATAATAAAATTTTATAAATCATTTGATTTCATTAGATACCGTTATATTAAAACTAATCTCTTACCAAGTTACCATAATTAGTTTAAGAGAATTATTTTTCATAAGCATTCAAAAATACTATCTCAAGTGTTTATGTCCACAAATAAATTTACATAAGCTATTTCTAAGTCAATCCAAACGCATCCTTTACTATAAATATCATCTCTCAAAAAATAAGCTGTAAATTAACTTTTCATTTTTTGTTACTTTATTATTTATTTTTTGCCCATAGAATGATTAAGATGAGCAAATTTTTTAAGAAATTACGGCATTTGGTAACATTAGCCATTTGATATATATGTTTTTTATTTTTTAAATATATTGCTCTAATATATTTTATGATGTTATTTAATCTATTTGAGTAATATATTTTTTATTTTAATGTAATGTGTACTTATTAAAAAATCATGTAAAATGTATGAAACACTCACTAGCTTGATTTATCATTGTTTCCTTTTTCATTTACCATTATTTGTTTACTAGTATTTTTGGAAGAAACCCAAATTAAGATATATGTATCTAATTCTCCAACCACAATTTACTTATTTAAAGTGACATTTTTGTATAGGTCTTGCTTTATTATTTTTATTTTGTTTTTACAAGCAAACAAATTATTAAACGGAGTGCACGAGGTACTCTAACACGATACGTATCACACACATCACATATGAACGTTTACATGAAATTGGTTTTAAATAACTCAATCGGTTCATACACTAATCAACATATGTTTAGTTCAAGATTCTTACCTTCTATTACTAAAGACCACCTCCAAAAAATCATCTTTACCTCTGCTATAATAGGTTAATGTTCTGTAAAATTTCCGTCAAAGATAATTTTGTATAGATCTTTATAACGAGCATCTTAAGAATCTTAGTTAAGGAATTAATAAAAGAAAAAATTGACATCATGAGGACAAAAATTAGAAGTTTGTCACTGTAAAATTATTTTTTAATATAAATTTATCGCTTTTGATTTTTTAACCAATGTAATATCGCACTTGTTATCGTTTTTTTTTTATTACTATATTTTTCAAGAAGGTTTGCCTAGGAGGGTAGGACAAATTGATTAAATAAAGGTTATATAATTATATATTTCCCCCTCTG
This sequence comes from Cicer chorassanicum, assembly GCA_037974735.1. Taxonomy (NCBI): domain Eukaryota; kingdom Viridiplantae; phylum Streptophyta; class Magnoliopsida; order Fabales; family Fabaceae; genus Cicer; species Cicer chorassanicum. The sequence goes on along the minus strand of JBBPBP010009777.1, from coordinate 68,244,151 downwards.
CCCTTTTTCTGTTCTCCACCAGTGTAAGCATACCTTTTGTCTTAAGAAAACTCGTCTATTATATGAATAAAATTGATGAGAAAGCAAAAAAGAAGAAACTCGCAACTAAACCCAATCCACTAGTGAAGAAAAAGAGTAATCAATTATTGAAGTCATGTAAAGGAGAGGACCAAAAAGCTAAAAGTAAAAGCTCATATTCACTCGCCAGGAATGTGAAATTATCCAATTTGACATGTCAAGTTAGCATGCATTCCCCAAAAGAAACAGAACGTGGAAGTTGGAAAGAACAAAATGAGAAGGTTCATGGATTGATCATAGGAGGAGGACCTTACATTGCGTTGTGCTACAACTAACCACTCACGGTCACGGAACAAAGAAAACATAGATGCATGAAACCCATGAAAATTTGGACAAGAGAAATGTATTGAATTCCCATAGGCCACATACTACATATCCACTACGTGACATATATTATAAACTTTTTACACCCAAAAATACTTTGAAGTACACATAAAAAATACAATTTAATTTACAATTTTTGTGTTGTTTAAATGTGTATTTTTGAACAAAAACACTAATTTTTCTGTTCAAAACTGTATTTTTGAAATAAGACAACTGATTTGCCTGTTGGGTGAATTTGCTCACTCTATATGTCTATGTACTATTAATTATCCATTCATTTTACAATTTTTTTTGTTTAATTTTTATAAAAAGAGTAAAATGCTGAAATGTTGTAATAGTAAGAGTTAAATATGAGAATACATAAATTTGAAGGTTTTAATTTTAAAAAGCACAAAATTAATTTATTTGATAAAAACATTCAATAATAAGTTGTGATTATGTCAGTTAAAAAATTTACATATCAATGAATTCATTTAAAAATATAAACATAGATATTTTTTTATGATAAAAAATTTAAAATAAAGAGATAATGTCTCACTTCAAAATAGAAAAGACATTAGAGTTCATTGAATGCTTACAAATACAAATTTTGATTACACAATATGATGATTGTCATATTAAACTAGGTATCAAATTGAAAAAAACTCAGCTAATCGAGGTTACCTCACCATGGGTTAATCAAAAAGTGAGCCAACCAGACCTTGTTCACTTTTTAAGTGAGTTTTTTGTTACAACGTTGGCTCACTTAAATACAAAAAATAAAATAAAAATAAAAAAGTGTTAAAAGATGTTACATTTTATTGGAAAAAATGTGATAAGTAAGTCCACCCTGTTCAAACCCACATTACCCTACAAGTGAGCAGGGTCAAAATAACCTGGGCTAGGTTGGATTGACACGTGAGTTAAGACCCATGACACATCTTAATTATAGTTTCAAGGGGGTCCTTAGGTTGGAGTAGGGGGATTAATCTAGCGTGACTCAAATGTGTCTTGCTTCATAGTCAACGCTGTGGAGGAGTTGGTTTATAACAAGCTTATTAAAGTTTGATTCACCTCCAACAAGTAATACCTCTATTCATTTGTTCTAGGGTAAAACCTTGTATCTCTATGGCTTGATATATGTTGGATAACATCGTCATTTCAGATTCTTTGGAATCTCCCATTAACTATCTTATCAGCATACTTAATGCAAAATTCAGTTAAACATGTGTCATCTATTGGCAATTTATACAAGAGTTGAGGTTAGGCAGTTGCCCAACCACCAACGGCCTCTTATCTTTGCAAAGTAAAAATATAGTAGGCATCTACATTATTAGGGGTGTTCGTGGGTATGGATTAACCTAAGATTGCGGTCATCCAAACCAATTCAACTTGTATTTTGACTCAACCTATTCAAGTTTGGGTCTAACCCAAACCAACCTATTTAAACTCAATGATGTCTGTCTTAGATAGCAAATTTAACATTTTGAACCCACGAAAAACGACCCAATTCAATCCGTGTACACCCCCTATGCATGATGGAGCCCACATGGAAGCGGCCAAGGGCACTTCTCCTATGGTCATCAACTATAAACTTGGCAAATATGGTACCAATGTGGCTGCTATCCAATAATCAATCATAATTAACCAAACAAAAAATATCCTACAATGTAAACAAAGTCTACATTTCCTCTCTTATCCTTTGGAATCTCAATGGAGTGTGGTTATAAGGATTCTATGCATGATGATGACTTCATACAATCACAGCCAAAGTCAATGAGCCTCGTGATTGCAGGTCAACCTTTGGTTCCTCCAACTGTTTAGGCCAAATCACATCCGTGATTAAGATCAATTAACCAAACTTCTAGTGTATAGTAGCCAAATGCATTTGGTTATATACAATTATAGTCTCATAGTCACTTGACTCACTTCTGTACATAATAGACTGTGCATCAGACAGTCTGTTAGAAGCAGTTGGTTCGATTATAGATAGTCAGCAAGGCAGATAGGACTTAGTAGAGTATGCAGACTCTTCTCTCTGTATAAGCTTTCAATGTACACAAACATCATTCAAGCAGTTAAACCTTACCTTCTCACTTGAACTATCTAAATTCTCTGATTTACATTTATAAATCAAGGTAATATGAATCATGTCAGGTAAAAGATAATTCTGTATCAATTCATCTCAGTATATATCATCATGCGTGCGCACCAATCAGTTTTATTTTTCATCCCCAATGAGAACAGCTCAGTGGCCAATAATGCTATCTTGCTTTAAAGAAGAGAGTAAATAGCAAATGAAAAAAAATAAACTAACATGTTACTATTCAACCAATCCTCTTATTGAGAAGCTGGCAACAGGTCACAGAAATGTTCATGACCCATAACCTTGATTCGGCACTGAAAATAGTACCTCAAATGTTTTATTTTTTAGTGGCCCGCAAGAGTCCTATGTGGTAACAAGTCCGAAATTGCCATTTTGATTACACCCCCATTGTTAATGATGACAGAATATTACAGCAAATAACAAGTAATAAGCATCCAGAAGTTTATTGAATTAGTCTGACTAAGCGCATAATTTCGATTTTACCATATGTAAAAACTAAGCTCACCATATTGAATATGCCCCCGACTTTAATCATGACAGAAAAAGAACACAACAATAGTTTCAGTTAACAATGTACAAATAATAACATGTAATACCTAAGCACTGTGAAGTGTATATAATGCAAGAAAAACATCTGGAAAAGACACACATGTATTATAACATCACAACAGAAATTAGAATAAAACATATATTTTTTTGCAACAGAAGACTTGCGGCTAGCACCCAAATCCAAGGTTTATTTAGCAACCAACAAATATAAAACTGCAATTTAGTCTTCCAGAATAAAACTGCATTTTAGCCTTCTACATTTACAATAGTTCAACTAAACTAGATGCAAAAACCATGGCTGAGGCAGCAAGTTAATTATTACTCTTAGAATTTGGGTTGGGTTTAACTCAACCCCTACAACACCAGTTCATAAAGTGAGGATTGTCTCCACTTATAAACACATTTTTAGGCCACAGCTCATCTCGTGTGGGGCTCTTAACACCCGTCTCACAGAATGAGATCAAGGCAACAAAGAAAAACTTGACCATCAAACCAATCTCAAAAGACTAAGGAAGTAAAAAGAGTAGATTAGATTCAAATTATAAAAAGTAAACAAAAACTAAATAATGCAATTGACTGGATGAAAATATAACCATACTCACTATAATACTTAAACAAAATTTAATGAGATTCCAAAATATCTGAGAATCAATTTTACACTGATCCAGATCAAAAAACAAAAAACCCACTAAAATAAATAAAAAGATACACCAATACAACGATGACCCGGAAGTCAAATTTCATAAAAATCGAAAATTTAAATGTTTCAAAGCTCATCTTCCATCCTCAAATACTCTCCAATATCACCCTGATGCAGCACAACAATACCATTGGGATCCAACTTCCTACAATCCTGTGTAGATTTAGCAGCTACCCCAAAACCCAAAGGCACGTCAGACATAGAAAAAACGACAACACCGTCACCAGGAGCAATGTTTTCAGTGATTCTACCCAACGCACTTTTCAACACATGGTTACCATACAAAAACGACATCTCCGAAGTGGGTTTAAGCCATACCTTGTGTTTCGCATTCGCGGCAAGCAAGTTAAGTGCTTGAACCGTGAGGTGGAAGTTTCCACCGTGTGTGTATTTTCCGATGCAGGTTCCGAGTGAAACGATGTTGGGTCTTGCGAAGTTAGTGGCTCGTTTAACGAGGGATTCGCTGCAATAGAAGATTTTGTTTTTGTGGAGACGGAAACAGTAGCGACCAGGGTTTGAATCGGGACCTTCGTGTGAGGGATTCTCGACGAGGTTTTTGAGGTTGTTTCCGACGAATTTGAAGAGCTTCTCGAAGACGACGCTCGTTTCTTGCTCGTCCAAAGGTCTCATTTTTTCTTTTGCTTTGTTTCTTCGCTGTTAATGTGTCTTTCTAGGGTTTATGCAATTGGGGTTTTTCGTTTTCTTTTATTTTAGTTTTATTTTATTATAATTATTGCGGACTTTTATTTTGGTCATGTTATTAACTTATTATTGCGGGCTTTGGAATTGGGTTGTATACTTGTATTTGAAACACCGATATAAGGGATTTTATTTTTTTGCTGTAAAAACAAAATATAAAAGAGTTTTTACCTTTCACTCTCAACTTTTTCAAAAGTCCTCTTAAATTCATTTTTTGTTTTAATTTTTTTTAAATTAAGAAATTTGAACAATTTGTTTGGCTTGAATAAGGAGGTGTAAATATCAATTTAGGATTTTTACATTTATAGATTAATTAAATTTGGAGATATAATTTATTTGAAATTTTTATGATATCTCTATATAGGATGTAAAAAAAATCTGAAAATTTTAAAATTTATATTTGCATCTTCAGATAGATCAATCCCGACAAAATTTTTTTGAATTGGTTAATCTAAGTAGGATTAAAATTAAAAAAAAAAATAATAAGAGGTTTTTAATAATATAAAAGGGTAGAAGGAGAAACCTCCAAAATAGAATAGTAAATTAGGAATGACTTTGGGATTATGGTTTAAAACATAGTAGAGAATTTGGACTGGATTATTAATTTAGGTTCAATTTTTAAAAGCACGGTGACTTCGATCTCATAATTAATCTCAACTGATATAAATTTCTCCAATTTAAACATAAATTTGGATTTACTCTAATTTAAACTCAACTGATATAAATTTCTCCAATTTAAACATAAATTTGGATTTACTCTAATTTAAACGTAAATTTGAATTTACACATTATAAAAATCACTAATTTAATATTGTATGTAAATGTAAATGCACTTTTAGATAATTACGGTGTAAATTACACTTGCAAAAAAACATTGAAAACTAATAGTAGTGATGGCGGGGTAGAAAGTATTCAAAGTAGATCACAAATTATTTATAGCAAATAGGACATTGATATCTTGTAGGCTGAATTCTAATGGGCCTCTTGAAGGGGATGGCCCAAGTCCAATGAAGATTTTTTGTTCCCGTTAACTAAGTTGAACGATGACAAATAGACAATAAAAGTCAATTTCAACTATTACTATTAAGGGTGAGAATAAGTTAGACCAACTAATAAAGGTTTATAGTCTAGTTTACGTCAATATTATGTCAGACTTTCTTTTTAAACAAAGAAGACCAAGAAAAAACCTATTTAATTAAAAAGGACAGACTATAGACTACATAATAAGTTTTTTAAGTTTATTAGGTCTGCCTATTAAAATAAATATAAATAATATTTTTTATACTACTATAATTATTATTTTAAATTTTGATCTTTTTGTTAGATATTCAAATTTTAGTAATTTACGCATATTGACCTTGTTTAGTTTTTAAAATATTTAAATTTACTATTATAAAATATAATTGAAGTAGGATGTGTATAAAGTCATATTCTTCAAAATGTCATGTTAAATATCAAAATAAAACTTAATTTCATTGACATATTAACTCGTTAACCTATTTAAATATATGTTTGGTTATTTATTAAAAAATATTAAAACAAAATAGGATTTTAAGTAAACTAACATATCATACTAAACTTTTGTCAAAGTCAAACTCCAACCTAAAAAATAAGTCTACGACAGACCACATATCAAGCTTATGTTTTGACTTTTTGACGGACCAGACTCAGGCCTAAGAAAGCATAAATTGCATTAGTTTATTCTCTCCCCTTATTACTACCTATAATTCTTTGTATAAGCACCTTTTACATTTTTGTTTGTAAAAAAAATAAAAATAAATAAGTTGTACCAATAGTTTTTCAGTCTAATTTAAAAAAAAACCTTTGAATTTACTAAATAATCAGATTAATATTTGTCTTACTTAATAACACTAAAGATAATTAAATCCACAATCTACATACCCAATTCATATATTTTTACAACTCTTTACACTTTTTACATATACTACCTACATTATTTTTTAATTATCATTTTGAGTTTGTTTACATAAACTAATAAAACTATTAAATTTTGTTCTTTTCATAAACAATTTTCTTTTTTATATTATTAGTAACTATTTATCATTTCAATTCACTTATTTATCTATCTTTTTTATCTCTTTGCAATAAATAATTAGAGATGACTTCGAAAATTTAACATTTAATACTACATTTTTTAAACATTCAATGAATCACTTTCTTTTGAATGAAAAATTCAATTGACTATATTTCTTTTTAAAATTGATAATATTTATATAGAAAGAAAAAATACACAAATTATTGTAATTATTTTTAAAAATTATATTTTATTTATTTATATTAAAAAATTGAAATAAATAATTGTCACCAACACCGATCTAGTGCTACCATTAGCAACCACTGCAATCGCTTACGCTTTTTTTTATGGTGCAGCGGCCACCATCTGTTTTATTAAAATTAATAATTAATAAATAAATTATAATACTGAAATTAGTATTTATTTATTATTTTAAAACAAAATTATATATTTTAAAAATAAAACAGTTTTAAAAAATTATAAAAAACGGTTTTTAATCCTTTAAACTTTTTTTTTAAATAAAAAAAAATGTTTATCAAAATAATTAATTTTTCTAAAATAAAATTATAAATAATTCTTTAAGAAATAATAATAAAAATTATTATGGTAGGTATATAATTTATTAGAATGCTAAAAAGATTATTAGAAGAATTTGATGGATATTCATCCATTAAAACATTACAATGGATAATTTTGATTGGATTTTATGTTTAGCGAACAAAATAGATTGAATATTTTTGACTATTTTTTTACTAATCATAATGGACCAATATTATTTCAATCCATCCATCATCGTTCAAATATAAATCCATCTATTTGCCATCTTTCCGCTAAAGACTAAACTTATACGCATGTATATACCGGTGGCAATTGTTATAATATGAAAGTGTTACATGCTGACAATTGTAGATTAATGTTTGAATTTCACATTAAAATTGATGCGGCTAAATGTCTAGGTTGATTACATTATTGTTGTCGTCGATGTATTGACCTAATCATGAAAATCTTAAAATAAAACAAACATAAGTTTACCTAATCATGAAAATCTTAAAATAAAACAAATATAAGTTTAGATTTTGATTAATGCATTTAAATGATTTTGGTGTATGAACTTTTTAGATATTATAATAAGATTAAAAAAAGTATATTTTATGATTTTTTAGACATTACATTAATGGATTTTTTTTAAATGTAATATTTAGAGACAGAATAATTGGCCAAATATTTAATAAAAATAACAATTTATGTCAAAAATCTCGTATCTAAATCAGTCGCTAATGACATAGAAATTTTATTCAAATTAGTTGCTAAATTAGTCTTAAACTTTAGTCACTAATTTACTCTCTAAAATTGGTCACACAATTCGGTTACTAACACTAACTAGCGACTAGTGGTTTATCAACGAAATTTAAAAGGTCGATGATTTGGTCGCTAAAAGCAATAGCAACTGATTTTTTAACAATAGCGACCGAAAAATCGGTCACCAAAAGCAAAATTTCTAATATTATACATTCATTACATTATTGTTGTTATGTATTGACCTAATCATGAAAATCTTAAAATAAAACAAATATGAGTTTTGATTTTGTCTAACAACCATTAATTGGTTATTGTCTCAAATATAAGGAGAAATATTATCATAAATTTTATTTATAAAAAGTGTGACAGATGTTGTTAGGGCTTTGAATTATTTTTGAATATTGATCCATCTTAAATAATATAGAAGACAGTTCTAAGGACATTGTGCTAATGTTTTGTTTTATTTTTTAAAATTAAAGAACAATTCTTTAAATTATAAATGATTTATAGTTTTAAATACATGTATTGAATTAATTTTAACAAATAAGCACTTAAAAATAAATTTGATTCAGACTATTCTAACAACGTAAATGAATAAGAATAAAAAGTGGTTTGTTTAAATATAAATCAATTTATATCAAGATATTTTTGATTAAAATCAATTACTCAAAATCTATTTAATCATAAGATAAAAAAAATCTATTTAATCAAAATTAATTATCACCGTAACAAAATCAAACACGTATTATTTCTCTCCTTAATTATAATATACTTTGAGAATATAATGTTTCCTTAAACATAAACATTCTTTTAAATTATTATATAATTTATTATCTTTTAAATATACTCCTCATTAATTTTACTTAATAATTCATCTTTGAATATGAAAATTATTAAAGTTTGACACATTCAAATATAAAAAATATTTTAAATACATTTATATATAAATTAGATACACTAAATTCTCAATTTGCTTTTCTTAATTTTTGTAAGAAAAAACATTCAATAAATCAACTTTCTTTTATAAACAAAAAATTTAATTTCCATTTTTACCACTAATATATTGGAATGGAGGAGTAATAAAAGAAGGAATGTTATGGTAAACTCATGGGCACTGTTTCACATTTGAATTTGACGGTACCACCGGAAAGCCAACTCTGAAAAAGCAAACGTTGTTTGTTTGTTGCTATTGTCCCTGGAAGTTCTGTATCCGTCCCATGTGAACTGTGAAGTGGGTCATTATCATTTATCGCATGAATCGTTCTGCTATCAGACAACAAGGCCATCACCTCCTTAAACATCTCCCTCCTTAGCGTTACACCACAACATACCATGCACTTAAACAAAATAATAATACTACTTCTACTTCTGTCTTTGAGTTTGTATTCTCGTAAATAATAAATTTAATTTAATTTTTTATTTATTTAGTTAAAATAAAATTTATTTAATGTATATTTTTAAATTTTTAATAATACAAAAGAAAAAATATCATTAATTGTATTTTACTTTTATAAAATAATTAAAATTTTAGGATAAATAAAATACAAAATTCTAGATTGCTTTTTTTAAAAAATTGTAGATAAATTACTCATGATCTATATATGTATTCCATTAACTTTTTCACGAAGACGAAGCATCTAGAACATGACTCAATAGCTATAACGTAATAGTAGATAATTCAATAAATATTTTGTAGACTCAGATACTATTTTAGAATTTAAATTGAGTTTAATTTATCTTTATACAATTATTTTATAAGGTGATAATTGACCCTACTAATAAACACTTTTTTTTAAAATACTTTATATAACGTGAAACACTTTAAATTAGTTAAGAAAGTGTATGATTGATTTTTACTAATTTATTTATATTTTTTTCCCCATTAAACTAGACCTCACCAAGTACTTAGGTCTCTCCCGTTTATTTATGGCTGAACATAATGCATTTTTATTTTTTTATTTTTAAAATAAATTAATATAGAAATTTTGACTAAAAATATTAAAGTTGATTATATTTCTTATTTCAATAACTAATATATCAAATATGTATTTAATGGAATTGATTTGGTTCGTAAGATTTAATTTAATTAATAAATATTAATATTATTATATTAAATATTTTCACTATAAAAAAAGTAAACTTTAAAATAATGCTTGTTTATATGATATCTGTCCATATCTGTCTATACAATACATTGAAAAAAAAACCTTTAAAATAATACTTGTTTATGCTTCAATTTTTTATTCTAAAAAGTTACTTTAACGTAAAATCTAATATATTTTTTCTAGATCTGATAATACAAAATTATTTTTATCACTTTATTTATAGTTTAATAACTTCTTAGAATAAAAACATTACAACATAAACTACTTCATAATCGTTCGATTACTAAAATATTTAACTTTACATATTCTAATTTTAATAATCGTACAAAAGCATATTTATGAATAGTCCGCAATGTAAACAATTTTACAATCAATAGTGTATCAAAACTGATATCTTAACTTTATTTATAGTTAAGCAAAAGAGTCTTTTATAAAGAATAAAATAAAATAAAAGTGTGAAATTAAAATCAATTTTAATACTCAAAAAGAACAAAAAAAGAAACAGAATCATATTAACTCGTACAATAAAATCTATTGATTGAGGAATGAACTCGTAGAAATTTGTAGAGCCACTGCTGACTCAACGTGTGTGTTTGTGTTTGTCTTAACAAGCTTCTCGTGAGTCACCATTTCGTTCTTCAACTTCAACTCATCATTTTTCTTAACTCTACTTGAGTACACTTTCCTCCATTCAGTTCAATAAACTCTCCAAATTGAAAAAAAAAAATGGATTTAGCAATAGGTTCAAATTATGCATCTCTTAGAAGCAGTGTGTTCTTGGGTGAGACTTTAAAGGGAAATTTAAGCACAAGATTTCTCACATCACCTAAGTTTTCACAAATTCACATCAATAATCTTAGAAGCTTTAATCCTAGAAATGGTGCTTCATATTCTGTTCTTACATCAGGGATCAACGATTTTGAAGAGTCTATGGTATGGTAAATTACTCAATGTAAATTATCATAAAGATGATTTTTTTTATTATTATTGATTTTTTTTTTCTTCTGGTTTTGGATTTTGATTTTGATTTCAGACATTTCATGAGGGACCCTATTTTGATACTCCTAAAGCAGACCCAAAAAGTGTAGCTTCGATCATTTTGGGTGGTGGTGCTGGAACTCGCCTTTTTCCTCTCACTAGCAAAAGAGCTAAACCTGCGGTATATATAATTTTGCATTAAATATGATTTTAGTCTAAGTAAAATTTAAGATTTTTACAAGTTTAGTCTCTATGTAAAGTTTGTTCAATTTTGGTTTCTATTTTGCTTTTATATGGACTAAAGACATTTAGATCAAAAAAACATAATTTAGATTTAAAAAAAAAAGACTAAAGACATTCATTTTGTGTATAAAGTTTTTTAAGTAAGGAGGAAAATTGAATAGTTTATGTAGGACTAGACTTAAAAAATTGTAGTTTTATAGAGACTAAACATATTTAAACTCTATAACTTTTTCTTTTGGAGTGTTTGATGGTTGGTTAGTACTAGTAATTGCATTGTCCATATCAATTATTGCAGAGTTTTTTTATTTTGGTGAAATTTTGCAGGTTCCAATTGGAGGGTGTTACAGACTCATAGATATCCCTATGAGCAATTGCATCAACAGTGGCATTAGGAAAATATTCATCTTGACGCAGTTCAATTCTTTCTCCCTCAACCGTCACCTCTCCCGCTCCTACAATTTTGGTAATGTCTCCACTTTTGGAGAGGGTTTTGTGGAGGTGAGTTAGAGTTACTTATATTATTGGTGAATTGTTTTAAAGGAAGCTGCATTTTTTACATTTATCCTCGACATGGAAATGTAACAAGAATGAAAGGTGTTGATGATTGTAATGTTGAAATATAATTGTAATTACGTACACACAGGTCTTGGCTGCCACTCAAACATCTGGAGAAGCAGGCAAGAAATGGTTCCAAGGAACAGCTGATGCTGTGAGGCAATTTATATGGGTTTTTGAGGTAAGATCTTTGCATATTTGCTGAAAAGTAAAAATACTTATACTGGTTTGATCTTTAGTATAGCTAATGTGTCTGGATTGTCACCCAGGATGCTAAGACCAAGAATGTTGAGCATATATTGATACTCTCTGGTGATCATCTTTATCGAATGAACTATATGGATTTTGTACAGGTGAAATTGATATAATTTCTGATCTAAGATTACAACTAATGGATTTTGTACTGCATTTTTCCATTTTATAAAACTAATAGTGATTTTGATTTGGGGCTGTCATTGCAGAAACATATTGACACAAATGCTGATATCACAGTATCGTGTATTCCCATGGATGACAGGTATGTCTATATGAAATATCTGCCTGATTTGGTTTCATTCAATCTTTCACAAGCAATGATATCATCTTCTCTGTATTGTAGTCGAGCATCAGATTATGGGCTGCTAAAAATTGACGGAAAGGGACGGATTATACAGTTTGCGGAAAAGCCCAAGGGATCAGAACTGAAAGCAATGGTGAATTAATAGTATCTCAAGCCTGAGCTTTCTTACATCCCTTTTACCTGAATAATTGGTAGTAAGTTTAATTTAGTTGTTGCCTAGCTAATGCATAACTAATAACTGCAGCGTGTTGACACCACGCTTCTTGGGTTATCTCCAGAAGAAGCAAAGAAACAACCTTATATTGCATCCATGGGTGTCTACGTGTTTAGAACCGAGACCCTACTGAAACTTTTAAGATCAAACTGTTCTACATGCAATGACTTTGGATCTGAAATCATCCCATCTGCTGTGAACGATGATCACAATGTCCAGGTGAAAAGGAATATCCTTACTGCTTTTCTTTTATAAAATCTTTGAATGATGACAAAAATATTCTCTTTAGGTTTACCAGTAACTAACTTAATGTTTCTGTTTCAATTTGCATTCTCAGGCATATTTGTTCAATGACTACTGGGAAGATATTGGAACCATAAAGTCCTTCTTTGATGCAAATCTGGCCCTAACAGAACAGGTCTGTATAAATATCCACTAATTTCTTTTAATTTCAGTTCATATTTCTCCAGGTCATTCTCACTGACTAAAATGGTATTCAGCCAATCCAAATGTTTTTGCATGGTTAGAAGTTTGACTACAAGCAAGTGTTTGGTAAATTATAAACTCTAGAATCGAAATTTTGTCTTACTACAGAGCTATGGAAATTTTCATGATTTAAAAGCCTTAATTGTATAGTACCGAAGTTTTTGCTGATAGCCATGCACTTGATAATGCAACCGACAAAAAGTGAATACGCGATTTTACTTTGGAACAAGTTTTTGTTTGTAAGGATAAGTGCAGCAAATTTATTGATCATTTGTGACATTACTTGCAGCCTCCAAAATTTCAATTCTATGATCCAAATACACCTTTCTACACTTCCCCAAGATTCCTACCACCCACTAAAGTAGAAAAATGCAAGGTATTGTATCCAACTTTTACAAGAGAATTTATGCTGAATATGAGTGCTTGATTGATTTCTGTTGTTGATAGTACTATAAGAATGATGAATTGATTTCAATAGATTGTGGATGCAATTATTTCTCACGGTTGCTTCTTGAGGGAGTGTAGTGTTCAACATTCTATTGTCGGAATACGCTCACGTTTAGAGTCTGGTGTGGAGCTTCAGGTATACATTTGTACTTCTTTTTACTTGCCATTTTTTTGTTTGTTTTATTGAGAATGAGAAACATGACGACCCTTAGTTTGTGTTCTACACTCCTACATTCACAAATTTATCTTATGACCTTAATCTTCCTATTTCTTTTGCCAATTTGTAGGATTTAATTTTAACTATTTCTTAAAAGAAAGAAGAATGTACTTTCTAGCTCATTTATTTTATTCCTTTTCATCTTCTTGATGGATTTTTTGATCTAGGATACTATGATGATGGGTGCTGATTACTATCAAACTGAGTCTGAAATTGCGTCTCTGCTGGCAGAAGGGAAGGTCCCAGTTGGGGTTGGAGAAAATACCAAAATCAGGTACAATTATGTCACATAAAATCAAGAACATGTAACAACCCAAGCTGACCATGCTTGCCAATGCACATGTCAACATTAAATGGCGCTCTCTTTCTTATTTCTGATAATTTTATTCTTTGAGCATTTTTTAAGGAATTGTATTATCGACAAGAATGCAAGAATCGGAAGAAATGTGATCATTACAAATGCAGATGTAAGTGTTTTTTCAAAATCTTGCTTTCAGAAACCTCAGCAAAAGATTTTGACTGATGGTGTAGTATTTCATTATCTAAACATCTCTGGTGATTTAAACATATTGACTTCTCAGGGTGTTGAAGAAGCAGATAGAACTAAGGAAGGATTTTACATTAGGTCAGGTATCACAGCTATACTGAAGAATGCAACAATTAAAGATGGAACAGTTATATGAAGCACTTCCAAGTTCAAATTATCAATTGGATCTCTCTAGAGTTTAGACATAAATCTTGAGTACAATAGTTAACTTGCCAACACTTCGAAATACTTGCTTGTAACAAGCCATTTTCCAAATAAAAACTTATCATAAGTTTCTGAATATAAATATCACCGATAACTATATCTTATTTCTATCTGTTGTTACATATATGTTATGTTGATTGTTGAGTATTACTTTGGATTCCTTACGGTTGCCGTATAGTGCAACAGGTGTAGAGACCGCTAAACTTAGAAAGCATAAGACTATATAGCATTTATAGGACACTTGTATGAGTCAGTTCCCTCCCTTGGCACGAGCATGCCATTGTAACCTTCTAATTTCCCTTTGATTTGTTCCACTTTTCAATGTTTCTGAGCCGGGCATACATCTTGCGAATTCGGTTTAGTTTTTGAGACTCTTGAGAAATCAAAGTAGCTGTCGAGGGGCTCTCGCCTAAGACCACCTCGTAACCGTCTCGGAAAGAATCCATCCATTTAGCAAGAAGTTGCCAAAATAAGCCACCGGCAGCAGCCCCGCCACCACTTGCTGATGAATATATCGCCAAATATACCGTATTGAAAAACTGATCTCTCAGTGTTGAGTTGTTAGTGGAAATGCCAAACTCAGCAAATAGAAGTGGCTTGTGAAGGATGTTCTGTGCATCTTGGATGTGCTCATTGAGCCAGCCACCTAAGAAAGATATTTGGTCTTCATAGCCTGAATTTGTTAACCTGTTCATGGGAAGTAAAACAAAACTAAATCCCTATCCACTTTCATAATTCATTAACAATAGCAAACTTAATATCAACTTTTAGTGATCTTTTTTGGTTTCTAATCCTTTGATTCTTAGAAATATGGGTCCTAGTAATTCAAAGTTTAGTCGGATAAAATTTAGCTATCTATTTTGCCATAATACAACTTTTGCAAATAATAAAATAACAAATTTGTCTTTATAATTTATTTAATTTTTTTTCTTTCAAAATAATATTCATATATCTTTTTTTTATAAATAAATCAAAAATGCTAAAAAAATGTAAATAATTTATGAAGTAATTTTATATACTTGAAATGTTTAAATATGTTTTTGGTCCCTATAAATATAACCTTTTTTGATTTTGGTCCTAGTAATTTTTTTTTGGTTTACATTCCTGTAATATAAAAAAAATTATTTAAAAATTATTTTTGGTATTTAACGTTAAGTGGAGGTTACAAAAGCGTTAATTGACAAAGGGAAATAATTTTTGGTCCCTGTAAATATAACACTTTTCAGTTTTAGTCAATGAAAAATATTTTTTTTGAATTTCATCCCTGCAATATTCAAAAATCTCCTTAAATATAAAATAACATACAAATTGATCTTTATTAATAATAAACTTATGCCAAGTAATATTTAAAATATTTTTACTTCCATAATTTAAAATTTATTAATATTTTTACTTATTTATTATTGTTAAATTAATTTTCATTTTCTGTTTCAAAAAAATCATTAAAATCTTCTGTGTTATTTATTTATTATTATAAAATTAATTATATTAGTATAAAATAATGATTAAAATAACTTTAGATTTAGCCTTTATAATTTTAACTAAAATCTCCTTTTACACTTTAGATTTTGTTCATTATAACTTAAAATAAATAAAATATATATTAGGTGATAGATTTATTTTAATCATTATTTTATACTAATATAATTGTAGTTAATATTATATTAATTTTATTTTAATTATAATATTTTAATCGTTTTTGAAAGTGTTATATTTACGGGACCAAAAACATATTTAAACCTACTTGAAAAAATTCTTTATCCATCACAATTGAAGAATGACTCACTATCATAAAAATTATAATTTATCTATCCATCACAATTGAAGAATGACTCACAATCATATAAAAATGTAAATAATTTATGAAGTAATTTTATATACTTGAAAAAATTGTGATTTATCTATCTATCACAATTGAAGAATGACTCACTATCATAAAAATTGCTAAAGAAACTCCAACCATCTAAAAAACATATGTTCTAACATTAGATATAGTATCACATTATTTTTTTCTTGTGAATTCATATTTATCTATATATAAATGTATGAACATTATTATTATTATTATTATTATTATTATTATTATTATTATATTACACAAAATATAATATCATACATCATAACACAAAACATCCATGCGAGCGGAAAATAATTATTATTCTCCATTAATTTTTTATGTTGTTATAGAATAAAATAAATAAGAAAAAAAAATAATTAACATAACTTCACTAATCATAAAATCAACTCAATATCAATAATACTAATATGTCTTGTTATCTTAGTCTTAAAATTTGAAATAATACTAATATGTCTTGTTATCTTAGTCTTAAAATTTAAAAGATATTTATTCATATGTTTATTGCATTAAGTGTACGATCATGGAACAAAAATTGAACAAAGTGATTATAACGAGGACGATTTGATCAAGTGAGAGGATGCTGTCATCTTCAGACAGAAAAAGAAATTATTTTTTCGCGAGAATATACAGGAAACCAGCTCATACCTTGTTAAACTTTTATTTTATTTTTTAATTACTGTATTCAAATGTAGACAAAAAAGAGATTATTTAACACGATTTTTGTGTTGATTCTTATGTCATTTCCTCTACATATTTTTCATTATATTTTTTATTCACTTTGCAACCTAGTCAAACAAATCTACATATTTTTTGTGCTCTTTGATGAAAAAAACAGAGATGTTAATATGACAAAATGATGAAATCACCGCATAATTTAATTAAATGTATATTATTTGTGCATAATAATTAAGTTAAAATCTGCTAAAAACAATTAAGTTAACATCTTGATGTTTGATAAAATACTGGTACATGACTAACAAATTATGAATTTTATTTAATTTGTTTATAAATAAATATCTACCAAATTTGTAATGTTAAAATAATTTTTTTTACTCAAGTCAAAATAAAAAAAAAATTATCTGTGAGTCTAATTCAACTGACAAATATTAAAACTGTTAAGTTATATATTATGTTCTGGATTCAAATTTAAAAATAGATATATGTGAATTTCTTTATATATATATATATATATATATATATAAATAAGAAAAGTTGAAATAAAAATTCAAACCATTGATCTGGGTAGGAGTGTAGTGTTGCAAAATCGATTGTGGGAATTTGGTTGTTTGCAATGAAATCGGTTCCTACTTGAAAGTTAGGGTTAGACTCTGCCTTTGATTGTCCGTAGAAACCCTCCAAACCAGCTTCAAGTAAGTGGTTTCCATCAATTGATTTCAAATAAGATGCCATCTCATTAATCCACCTCTGTTAAAAAAACATGTGGAAATTATCGCTAAAGTAAAAATTATTTAACTCTTTCTATTTTCAGTTACTCTGTTATTTTATTTGACAAATATGATAATAAATATTAATAATATGCAGACAAAAATTACAATCTCAAAATTAAAATTTATATGTGCACACATTAATGAGTCAAATATGGTTTACCTGAACTGAATTTCCTGAGTGATCTGAAGGGCATCTAATCTCATTCATAAGCTCCCAAGCCATTATAGTAGGATCATCTTTGTAAGCAATTCCACTTAGGCTGTTACGTCTTGTAACCACACTCTATAGTAATATATAACAACAACCACGTAAAAACTCTAATATTAGTATTATATCTCAATATCTAGATTAAAAATATTATTATTCTTTGCACCAAAAAAATATATTATTATTATTCTCAATATCTATGTTATTTACATTTAAAAAAAAACTAAAAAAGCATTACACGTGAGTGTCATTCATGGCAACTATTTGGTGGGAACATATTTTGGTTGAGATATTTGGTGGAATCATTAATTTGATCGATGCTCTTAAAGGGGACATTTAAACTCAGTTAGAGCAATTTTAACCACAAATATAAGTGAATGAGGTCCATGAAATATTTGACCAACCATGGCAAGGTCAGAAGCATTATTATATTTGGGTCAGAAATTTGTCGTTTAATGAGAGGAATTTCTCTTTCACTCTTCTTCCATATGCTCTTTTTGTGATTGATTACTCACTTTTATACATTACTCTATTAAAAACATTTTCAATGGAATGCAAGAAACCTCATATTAAATAATAACACTTTACTCTCTTTTTCCCTTGATAAAAAATTATTCATAAAATCAGTGTAACCTTATGTCTAGATGAGATCCTCACACTACCCATCCTTTTGAGCATACGCTTTTCTTAACCTCTCCACAGGCAAACAAGCATAGTATAAATGGTAATGGGAAAAACAAATTAAAATAAAGAGAATAATTTAAATTACCTTGATGTGATTTTTATAGTATCCCTTCACTACAGGATTAGTGAAGAAATCATCTTCAGAATTTATGGACTGACCCTGACTCCTTGCCCATTCCACGTATTGTTTCTTTCCTCCAAAATTCTCATAATTGTTCACCAAACTCAACACCATTTTTATCCCATATCTTCTTGCTTCGGCTATTACAAAGTCCATTCCCTTAAATTTTATTTTTAATATCCAACAAAGACAGAACAAATAATCAGGAACTAGTATACCACCACAAGTCTAATAGATATTTTTATATAAAAAAAAATAGAGAAGGAAAAATTGTCATAATTAATTGAAGTGACACTAATAGTTATTTTTCTTTAACAATTATTGTAAATAAATTTGAACTCCGTCTATTGAAATTACAATGTAAAACACTTATTGTTATTTTTGTCATCTACAGTTGTCAATTTAGAATGTATCTGGGGTTGATTTTTGAAGAGAAAAACTTTGAAAGTTCAAGTATATATTTGATATTTTAAAAAAATTAAAAGAAAAACATGATATTATATATTCATTTATCATATTTTTTTTTTAATATTTTAAAATATCAAAATATAGACTTAAGACTCTCCAAAACAATTTTCTCTAAAATCCAACTCACAAACAAACCCTAGTGTTAATATTTTGATATTGTGATATCATCGGACGTGATCAAATATGGTATCAGACAGTTGTAAAATAGTAATTAATGATACTATTATTAATAATAGTTTTTCTTTCCCCAATTAAAAAAAATATACTATTATTTGTAAAATAAATTCAAGATTGAAAAAGTGGAGTGGAAGAGTAAATGAATTAACCTGGAACATATCCTCATTGTAGGATCCAGGAGAGTACTGTAGTGGTTTATAACCACCATCACTAAAAGCCCAAGTTCTTGCTATGTTAAGTCCATGATTTGAAGCCTCTTGAAACGTTGATGAAACCTTGTTTCTTTGAGATGGATCAGAAGCAGCATACATTAACCAATATGCATTAAAACCATTTGCATAATAGGGGCTTCCGTTTAGCATAAGCTGCACTCCTCTTGTTTTCACAAACTCACTATCTGCTTCTACGTGGAGTAGTGATGAGATTACATAGAAAACTATAATTAGAAACAACTTATGCTTCATTATTATTTTGTTCTTTTACTTCACTCTTCCATATATTATAGTTTCAATATTTATGATGGAAATTGGAGAAAATACAAAGGGTGCTTGCCGGCCTAACCTGGGGGTGGTGTATATAGCAACTAGGAATCAACCACAAAGCCTCACGATCACGAGTGACTATTGGTACGTACATGCGGGGCCACCATATGCTTTATTTATTAAGGTCACATGATATCATGAGTATGCACCATGGAAAAAGAAAAATTATTAACATGTAAAGATAAACAAAAATTAAATAAGTGTATGAAAATAGTAAGTGTATGTATGTATCATTGTTTTGATGGAAAAAATGTGTGGTGATTAAAATCATATGCCCCTAATACCATATTAAAGTTGTGATTTTGTCTTTACTGATTCCTGATTGAACCGGTCCAACCGGCCAGTCCAGTCCGGTTTACATCCACTATTTATTTTCAAGGAATTGTGTGTTGGCCAAGCATCATTTTTATATACTTCAACACACAATTTTAATTCTAACATTAAAACCAAACAACCACAGTACCGTTTCAAATCAATCAATCAATTAAAAACGTAACCATGGTTTTCAATGCAATATAATATAGAATAAATGATTTTTCAAAGCAAATGTAAATATTGTGATCAGTAAGAGATTATACAAGTGGAACGGCTAAATAACTTTTAAAACTCTAAATTCATTAGTTCATTTACTTTTAAAACAAATAATTAATAATATAGTCATTATTATACTTTAAAAGCAATAAAGTATATTTTCAATAGTAAATTTAGATATCATACTCCAATTTCGAATATAGAATTAGATGTGTGAGTTTCTTAAACATCACTAACAAAATTATTAGTTAATATTTAAAATGTAATTCAACTCATTGTGAAAGATTAATAGCATGTTTGGAAACGCAGTACAATCATTTAAACTTGATGTGAATTTAACTCTTTTTGTTACTTAATTTGTTGCTATTTTTGAATGTTTTTACAACTAAAAATTAGCACAAATTTGGACTTGATAGTTAACGAATTATTGTTCTTAATTAACAACAAGGACGTAATCTTAGATAATATATATTTTATTAAAATCAACAACAAACACACATATAATTCATTAATGATAGGTGCCAACTTAGCCGCCTCTCAATCTAGCCACTTTTATCTTGATCTATTTTATTTTATTTTATTTTGTTGAGAGTCAATTTTTAGTTTTAAATTATTATTCTAAACTAATTTTTTTTCTTTTTAAGATAAATAAATAATTTTTATGCATATTTAGTTTTCTTTCGTAATTTAAATATATTAATACGATGTTGTTTTGATTTTTCATTTTGTTTTAATGTTTATTTGGTTTAAATTTGATCTATGTTTAGTTTCACCAACATTACAGCTCCATAAATATTATATTTCAAAACTTCAACTTTTATCATATTTATAGATTTTGTTATGTTTATAATTAAATTTCACTTTTATGTTTATAACATGAATGTTGTGAATTTTATTCACAAATTTATTGTTTTTGTTTTTAGTGACTTTAAATTCTACTTTGTTTTCTATCCATATAATTTGTAGTGATTTGAATAAACTAATAAGTTTTTTTAGTAGATATATATATATATATATATATATATATATAATTTAAAATAAATAAATTAAGTGACTTTAGTAGTGGGTATAAATAAATGGAAAAATGGCATAAAATGAGAGAAAACATTATTCTAAAGTGAAGCTAAGAAAAAGAAAAAGCAGCGAGCGTGGCTGGTTTGTAGTTTGTACACAAGAAGGGAGTAAAGAGAAGAAAATGGCTGTGATCACTGCCCACACTTACAAACCCTACCTCTCTCACTCTCCTCCCAATCTTCGTCATTCCTCTCCCATTTCCGTTTCTTCTTCTCCATTTCCACTCAAAAGAACAATACCATGCCTCGCCTCTTCCTCTCTCGCCGCCGAATCACCTCTCACCGGTAATCTCGCCTTCGATGTCATCCGATTACATTTTCAGATTTAAATTTCATCAAATTAGGGTTTATTAAACATTTCAACTAACATATACTATAATATACCTTTTTATATTCTCTTATTCAGTATAGTAGAAATCTTGATTTAAATATCTGTTTTGAGTTTTGAAGAAGTGTTTTTTTTTTTTGAAGTGGATATTGAGTGAGTGATTTTTTTTTTTTTTACTCAAACAGCGAAGGTTGGAAATGCGAAGAAAGATTTTCTTCACATAGATGATTTTGATAAGGAAACTATTTTGAAGATATTGGATCGAGCTATTGAGGTGAAGGCATTGCTGAAATCAGGGGATACGACATTTCGACCATTCGAAGGGAAGACAATGTCAATGATATTTGCTAAGCCATCCATGAGAACTAGGGTTTCGTTTGAGACTGGTTTTAATTTGTTAGGTGGGCATGCTATTTATTTAGGACCTGATGATATACAGATGGGTAAGCGAGAGGAGACTCGTGATGTCGCTCGTGTTTTGTCTCGATACAATGATATCATTATGGCTCGTGTTTTTGCTCATCAGGTATGGTGCTAACTGGTGATCACTTAGATTTGCTCGGTTGCTTTGTTTAGTTATATTTGATATTGTGTTTGGAAGTGCCAAGGAAAGCAGTTGGCTTCACTTGGGATAGGGTTCAATATGTTGCTCTCTGATTTGAAAAACAACTTTGCGTTTGTAAGTTTAATTCTCTATGTACTTAGATGTATCAGATCATCATTCAGACCATGATTTATAGATGAGTCTACTGCCAACTTTGGGGAAAGAGTAACTGAGACAGTGGTCTTAAGATGTCATTAATTCGCTATATCCTTTTAGATTTGTTATGCATTCATTGAACTGCAAAGGAGGCATGCATAAAGTTTGATTGTAAATACATCCCAGGATTATTGCTATTTCCTGTAGATAAGAATCTCTCGGTATAGATCATGCATAAATTAATAGAGTAAAGTGAATATGCAACTATGATACATATACAGATAACTGAAGAACAATACGTGGCTTTATTATTTGTGTCCTGTACTATATAGGTTCTGTGTGTAGTGTTGGATTAAATGTAGTGCTAACATGAGACCTTGAGAAGAATTAGCAGAATCTATCTGGATTATTTTGATTATTAGCAATCTCTTACAATTTTAGTTGGCTTAGTCTCAAAATGAAAGCAGCTGCTT
This sequence comes from Cicer chorassanicum, assembly GCA_037974735.1. Lineage (NCBI taxonomy): Eukaryota > Viridiplantae > Streptophyta > Magnoliopsida > Fabales > Fabaceae > Cicer > Cicer chorassanicum. The sequence goes on along the minus strand of JBBPBP010009777.1, from coordinate 68,221,215 downwards.
CGTAATTGTGAGACTTGCCATCTAGCTGGGACTTGAGTGTAATTTATATCTGCTCCAGAGACGTGCTTAATCTTTCTGTCAATAAACAAGCACTTTTGGTTTATCCCCCTTTTTATTTTAATATTTGCAGGACATACTTGATCTTGCAAAGTATGCAAGTGTCCCAGTCATCAATGGTTTGACAGACTACAACCATCCCTGCCAGATAATGGCTGATGCCCTTACTATGATTGAGCACATTGGTCGGTTTGAAGGAACCAAGGTCAGTTTGTGTTCTTTGTCTTGAATAGGTTGCTTCTTTCTAATTCTCAATGGCATTGGTCAGAGAATGGCTGCCTGATCATATTCTGCGATATGCATGTCAGGTTGTCTACGTTGGAGATGGAAATAATATTGTCCACTCATGGTTGTTGATGGCAGCTGTAATTCCTTTTCACTTCGTCTGCGCGTGTCCAAATGGTTTTGAACCTGATCCAAAAACAGTGGAGAAGGCAAGGAAGGCTGGAATCAGCAAGATTGAGATAACTAATGATCCCAAAGAAGCTGTTAGAGGAGCTGATGTTGTGTATTCAGATGTCTGGGCCAGTATGGGGCAAAAGGAAGAAGCTGCATACCGTCGCCAAGTGTTTAATGGATTTCAGGTACTTAATATAATATTGTAGTCGCAAAGGATAATGTTTTTGAGTATAAACAATATATATTTTGATAAGTTTGTAGGCAGTGTTTTTTTTTACTGTAGCCACCTGGGATTTAACTTAGACAGTACAGGTTGGCTGTTGAACAATAGTTAGGATGGAGTAGATTGTCCAACACGGCGAAAGTCGGATGTCACAACACTCCCTCTATAATTTTCTGCCTTTATTTTGGTTCTGTGGCCCTAAATGCTGGTGAGTTTGTGAAATGTTTGAGTTGTATAATTAATGCACACGTGAAATCATGCCTTATACAGGTGGATCAAAGTCTTATGGATATGGCTGGTTCAAAGGCGTTTTTCATGCACTGCTTACCGGCAGAAAGAGGGGTGGAGGTGACTGACGAAGTTGTGGAAGCTCCATATTCAATAGTCTTTCCTCAAGCCGAGAATCGAATGCATGCACAAAATGCCATAATGCTCCATGTACTTGGCAAGTAGTTGGTTAGATGATATTTTGGTTTGAGCAATGTTAGTCGTGTACACTTTCAATAAATTGTTTTGGACTAGACTAGTGTTCACTTGTAACAGTTGGTTTTAGGCTTCCGGCAACATCAGTATAAAAGTTGTTTGAACTTGAGTTGCGTTTGTATTATGACTAGCCACTGAAGAGCAGCTGAGTCTTTTGAAAATACTAGTATAAAATTTTGTTTTCCGATTTTAAGCTATCAGCCTATCACAGTATATGTCATTTTGATTTAAGGCGTATGACTAGCCTGAAGTAGTAATTCAAGGGAAGTATTAATCTTCCAAAAAGATAATAATAAGATAAAAGGAATATGCTTTGGAGTCTTTGACAGATTTTTTTAGGATGTTTTAGATATTGATTTTTCAGATATTCTAGATATTTGAGTAACTAAGGAAGATGTCGATATAATCCATGAGAATATTTTAAATTAGTTAGTATCTGAAAATATAGCATTAAAAAGTATGTAGAATTATAAAATGTTATATATAGAGTATGAAATATAAATATTTCCAATTGTTACAAAAGTAGTTGTAATACTCCGTTTCTAGTTACATGATTTTAAGGTTGTATTGGCCCATTCTCATATTTATTTATTTATTTTTAAAACAGTACCATATTTACTACATAATTTTTTTAAAATTAAAATATAAAGTAAATTTGATGCATAATCACTTTTTTATTTATTTAGAAAATGCATAATCTCTGCTTGGTGTCTTTTTTCCCTCTAAATAGTTTTCAATTTCTTGAAAGAAATGGATATGATCCTAACTCATACATACTAGTTAAAGAGGAAGAGTTCTAACACCAAAAAAAAGAACAAGAATTAGGGTTGAGAACATATTTTATATGTACATGAAAATGGCTCTTTGTTCGCAGTTTTAGTTTACCTAGAACTTCACGAACTAAACCACATATGAAAGTACATTATTAACAAGGGCAAAACATTTGAACAAGCAGCCTCATCTGTGATACTTAAAGGTACACAGCTCATCAGAAGTTAAAAAATATAGACCCAAAAATTGAAGTTCAACTTCGTAGTTAATTAATACTCATGTTTCATAAATCAACTCGTGTTTCCACCAAAAATATCTAGCCTCCGAACTAGCCATAAATTATTATGGCAGTCGTTCCAATTAAAAGTAAGAGATGAATAGTAAAACTAGAATTGAAATACAAATGCAAAAGGGAAAAGGAAAAAAATAAGAAGAAAGCAATAAGTTAAACAAAATTGATAATCATTTGCATAATCCATCAGGCGTGGGAAGACCCTTGACTTGCATCTGCTTGTACATCCATTGCCAATTCTCTGATGTCACCTCACCGCCAAGAGAGCGGATTACAGATCCACCACTGCATGTACCTACTTTGCAGGATTCTTCTAGTGACAAACCCTTAACCACTCCGTACAAAAATCCACTCGCAAAAAGGTCTCCGGCTCCAGTAGCATCAGTTGCTTTTGATTCCCCTATGGCCGAGACACGTATCATCTGACAAGTAAAAATATTGGTTGGTATATGATAGTTACAAGTAAAAATATTGGTTGGTATATGATAGTTACAATTGCGAGTTGACACAATGACCAAGTGACAAGATATTACCACTATAGAAGGACCACAATGTGCTTAAACAACATTCATCATGTCAACAACAAACAATTTTTTTTCCAAAAATGAGTCCCATGATGCTAATGTTGGTCAATCTTTACTGATAAGAATGATGAATGTTGAGGGATGTCCAATGAAAGATCATAAAAAATGCAGAATGCTGCCGAGTACACCCTTGCCTCATAAGAAGTTTCATATATTTGAGCGATTGATGGTGATCGGAAGAATGCAAATTTTGAGTTTATTATACTAACATTATGGACAAAGAACAAATGAACTAGCAGTAAAGCTTCAGCATTCTGAAATCGATTTTATCAAAGGAAGCAGAATTTTAAACCAAATCCCTACAAGGTGAAATTAGCTAAACCGTGTCTTGCGGTACATAAACCAACTGCACACATTCACAAAGAGGGGAAAAGAATTGTAGAAAGAGCCAAGCATAACATATTACACAGAAGGACAGCAAAAAATTAACAAACCTCCTTCCCATGTTTAGCAATGCACCCATTAGAGCCCAATGTTACCACAGCCCATTGGCAGTATTTGGCAAGAAAATCTACTGCAGCTATCGGATCAGCATTCTGTTCGTCCCTAAAATTCATCATAAAGTAAATTTATATCAATGATTTAAAAATAGATAATGCACATAAAATGAAATAAAGGAAGTCAACAACTTGAAAACTAAATAAATTGATTCTTCATATAAAGCAGGGTTGAAAGTGACTCCTATCAACAGTCACCTTAAAAGTTCAGTTGCCTCGTCTTCATTGGCAAAGCAGAGGTCTATGTTTCCAGATTCCAGCAACTTCAGAAGTGGTAGCTTAAAGTTCCTTACCATCTTGCCAAAATAAAGAGATCGTTTTGCGTGAGAAATGAAATGCTTACATAAACTATGCAAATGATTCTTAAAAATAAAATTTGCATACATTATTCACATGTGAGACTTTATAGAGAAGACTATGATCTTGTAAAGCAAATGACAACAGCAAATCAAGCATGTTCAGTAATTGTTTGGGTGAAATTGTGAATTAAATGGCTAGCAATTTTACTGATTTAGTAGTATCTCTTTATCAGAAAAACCTACTAGAAGGAGCTAAATTTTCTTTTCATGAAACCTTTGTAGCCAATCTTTTAAAAATAACTTTTGGGGAGGGGAAAGTCTGAGTAGAAGCGCAAATAAAATACCTCAAAACTGGCCAAGTCCAAGGAAACAAGAAGACCTTCCTGTTTCGCCAAAGCAATGGCTGCCTGAATAACTTCAAGGTTGAAAATTGCATATCTCAACACCAACCACTGAAATGTAAATATATCAACAACTAAGTTCACAGAGAACCCTTAGATGAAATTTTAATAGTAGTGGTAGATCTAAATGGATGAGCAACTTTTTAGTATGTTTGTAGAGACCAGATATAAGGCCAAAGCACATTCATTTTATTTTACAGTACATTATAGTGGAATAAACAAATAAAAATATTAACAAAGATTGCTTGAACCTAATAATTTAAATCCCTACTATCAAAAGTTCCACAAAATTTTAATTGATGAAGAAGTGAACCTTGGAGCCTTTGAAATCCTCGTTCGTCAATTCTTGAGCCTACCAAAAAGAAACAACATATAAATCAAACTTTCTCTAGACTCAAATTCAATTATAAATAAAATTGACTAATTACAACATATTATAAAGAATAAATATTGGTTAACCTCTTTTAATTATTTAGATGTAATAAAAAGTTGCATTTACCAAACTACTAATGATTTTTATTTGATTTTGTACGAGAACTTCTTTTTTGCTTATATTTGAATCCAGAGTAGTAACAACAAAACATCCATAAAGGGGATATTCTAACATGAACCACATTCCACCATGGAGCAATATTTGAAAAAATTTTAAAACTCCAACAACCAAACTTAGTATCTTTGAAGTAGACATTAATGGTCATCTTTGTTTTCATGACCGGGATAGTGACATAAATGATACTAATTCAATAAAAGTAAAGGAAAACAAATATGTATTACATATATCCATAGAGACAAGGAGATAATGAATTATTACTTCTGAGTAGAGACCAGTACATGGTGGACCACTTATGAAGGTAGAGTGGTTGAGATGAGACAATACCTGAACTTTAACAGCATTTGAGAGACATGGCCGCATGGTACGATTACCCAATTCATCGACCAAGCAAACACATTGTGCAGTGTGTCCTTTCTTCTTACGGAGTCTAGAAAGATCAACACCATTGGAAGACATATTATTGACAAATAACTGTCCCTGTTCATCATCACCACAAGCCCCAATAATACCAGTGGAAATTCCAAAACCACTACTCAAACCACGAATTGTATTAGCAACACTTCCACCAGCCATAGTTTTCATCATAGAAGAATCAGAATCATTGGAATTATTAGTAGATTTAACTTCGCTCAGTATATATTCAAGCTCTTCAATTGCAACCTAAATAAAATAAACACCAAATTAAGGGGAAAAAAAAAGGAATTAATTCAATCCACCATAATACTATTATATATTTGAAGAAAATATAAAAAAAGAAAAGCAAAATTGAATACAGACGGGAATGGAGCCACCACGTTCGCCGGGAATTCGATCGAGCAAGGACCAATCAACTTGAGCCACGTTATCAACGAGTGCAGATGGTTGAAGACCCAAAATGAAGGGAGCTTCGATTTCAATTTCATTGTTTTGCTTCTTACAAAAGCTTTCGGCTACCATTGCTAACTACTTAGAATAGAACCGAAACAGAAGAAGCTGATGGATATTTTTTCTCTTCAAATCTATGTATCTTCTACAAAACATGAACTCTGCGCCATCGAATCACATTCACAAATTTATTCTATAAGGCGCCACACATAAACCCTTTTTTTTGTTTGTTTCTCTTTTTCACTCCATGTAAATCGCAACAGATTGCGACTAACACTACATGATTTGTAATTATCACCCTTTTTACGTTTTCTTTCCATAATAATTTTTTCCTCGTCACTTTTTTTTTTTAATAAATAATATTTGACGTCTTTATTTTTATTTATTTACAAAAGACAAAATCAAAATAAACGTCATTGTCACCAAAATAAAATAAAATAATATAAAAATCAATGTTAAATAATTTTGAATGAGTCTGGTAAACAAAATGATACTATTACACTAAAAAGTCTAAATCGTTACTATATATACGCAATAGAAACTCGTGTGTCAGCACGGAATAATTTATCCGTTTTATATATAATATTAAATTTTAAATTTAAAATGAAAACTCTATATAAATTTTAATTCATAATGTATTATTATTAAATGATATTATAATATATTTATTATTTTTTTGTCTTAATGATATTATAATATATTAGTTCACCT
>JBBPBP010009777.1:68204306-68214557 GCA_037974735.1 Cicer chorassanicum | reverse complement strand
ATAGACTGAGAGATGTGTGTTTAATTCAGATTCACAAAATTTTTTATTTTTTAAGTTAATGTGTTTTATAACTTTTAGGTGTACTATAAAAACACATAATAATGAAATATAGAGAAAACTTTATATAAGAAATTTGTTATAATTTATGCAATAAACTTAACTTTTTATTATTATTATAAATTAAATACGATGAACAATATTTCTTTATTATATATTAAAAAAAACATTTTTTAATATACGTAATTTAGCTAAGATAGATGATGAGTAATAATGATAACAAAAAGTTAGTACATCTCTCACATCATCTAAAAATGATGAGAAATGTTTATGCTAATTTATCTTACAATTTCAACTTTAGTCTCAATTAGGAAGTTTAGGAGGGAAAAGCTTTGGAACAAAGAAGGAAAGGGAGAGAAGGATAATCCTCAACTTAAATGGAGAATATTTTTCTACAGAATTCTTAATACACTAAAGTGGAGAACTCAAAAAGTGTATTAGGGAAAGATTTTGTGAAGATTGGAAAAATTCTTTAAATCCTTTTCCTATTTTTATAATACTCTCAAAATTTAAAATATATTAATTATGAACATTCTCTTCTCTTTATCTACTTAAAAAAAATTATCCAAATAGGGTGAAAATTTCTTTTGCTCTCATCCCTTCCCCCATTCACTCCCTCTCCAAAACTTCCAAACTCAACTATCTAAGCAAGAACAAATTTTGTTCTTTAACATTTTAAAAACAAAAGAGTTTTTAAAAAGTATAATCAAACTGGCCCAAGTCTCCAGTTTAGTCTCCTCTTGCATTCTAATCTAAGTCTACAGATAACTAAATCAAAGAATGTGAGTGGAATCAATCAAGCACCATGAATGATTTTCTTTTGAGCTTGCGCCCCTACGACCCAACATAGGATTTCTTTTAGATGAACTCAGTCTTTACACTCTCTGGGTCAAATAGCAGACAATCCACTGAATATAAAAACACAGGAGTCAATGTCCTCCTCTTATTAAGAATTTCATCGAGGGCTTATGAACAGAATTGAGACAGAGGATGTCTTGAAGGAAAAGATCAATGAAGAAAAATGTGAAATCACTTGCATAAAATACATCAAACACTAAAGATCAACATACACAATCCTATCACCCTCTTACATTTCCCAGAGTAGAGAACATAGTTTTAAATATGGAGCAATTGCTTCCTGTAACTTAGAAGGAGCAATAACTAAAGCCTAGAAAATGTTTGGTGTTATTTGGAACAAAAATAGTCCCTCTCCATGAGTTTGAAAAAAAATACCCCTTGATGTCATTTCAAGATTGGAATTGAAGACGATGCTTTTAAAGACATCAATTCTTAAGAGCTTTCCTTAAGAGCTTTCTTTGCTTTATCAGATAAGACATTGTCTGGAAGAATAAGCTCTGGTGGGATCTCACGAACAACACCCAACATAGAGTCGTACTCCTCATCTTTACGTGCATATTTCTTACGAAGCGCCTTCTCAAACTCAATTTCATCAAACGGCTTTGAGTTTTCTGCTGCATGGACCTGTGCAAGGTTAGTATAATTGGTGGCTGACTGAGTGATAAAAGCTATCTCTTCACCAGTGAGCTTTCTCAGAAACTTCGCTGGATTGCCTGCCCAAACCTGCAAAATAAGCGAGTTTGTGTTTACAGATCATGAATGATACACTTAGCAAGTATTCAACAAGAGCAGGCAAACAAACATTAAGAAATGCTTTTCATCACATGATAGATATTAATGAGTGAAGAATGCTTAAGATAGTTTCAGGCTTGCAAATGGGCACGCTTGATGGCATTCATAGGCGCTCTATTTAACTGTCAATAAATATGGTAATTTTCAGATTATGTTTGAAAGTTAGTGGCCTTATAGAAAAGCTTAAATCAGATATATTTAATAGATTTTCCCACAAGAAATAACATAAATAGCTTGAATCAGTGAATCTAATGATAAAATGAGCTATGTAGTCAGTAGCACATAGCGTAGTGTAGCGGTCAACCCCCAAAACGCAATAGCAGTGTAGCGGTGTAACCGCTATGTCGAGGTCTAGGGAAACATTACAAGCAATTTATACCATACACATATAGAGACTAAAAAATAGAAAAATGCTAAAACTAAAGACATACTCATTAGTCACAACTTCAAAGTTCATTGCTACTAATATTTTAAATATAATATAAAGCAAAATAGAGAACTGTAAGCGCAGAAACAAAAAAACAGAGCACAATAATGGGGTACTATGAGAAGGCTTTGAGAAGAAAGCTCTGTTGGTAGGGACGAGAACAGCGCAGGGACGAGTTGAAATCTGCTTTGAAAAGAAAGCTATGTTGGTAGGAGAAGAAGGGTGGAGAAAAAGGGTCGAGAAGAAGCTTCAGAACATAGCTTTCAAATAGGAGAAGTAAGGTCCCGTACGATTATTGTACGTCTATACCCTTTGTTATTTTTATACTTAAAAATAACCTAGAAAGAAAAAGACAAAAAAGAAATAAAAAAACCCTAGAACGGTTTAAAAATGAGGTATTTCTGACTTTCCATTCTTAAATTACTGTAGCGTTTCTTCCCTGTGTGAATTTGTCTTCTCACACCTGCAATTGCACTGCGAAGAACACCACTATGGCCGCAACCCTAATCCGAGCCGCAACACCGTTTTGCGTAGCACAGGGCCACCGCGACGCAACGCTGCAGTTGCGGCTGCAACGGCCGCAACTGACTACAGAGAAAATGAGCGAGCAAGTATATAAAATCATGCAGTTCAAGAGGCACTGTTTAATGAAGAGGCAATGTAATAATCCTGATATTAGTATTAAGTAATAGTTAAGACTCGTGATATAGGAATGTGGATTTGGGTCTAGTTAATTAGGGTGAGGATTTAGCAAGGAGGTAAAGACAATTAAAAATAGCAGTTGTACCCATGTTGAACAAGTATCCCTATGGTACACTTCGGATACTCCTGGGTCCTGACTGCATTTCACAATATTTTACCTCTATCTTTGAACTTTTATGCCTATATAAATTAGAAATTTTTTGTTTTGGCTGTAGGTGTCATGGTGATGGGAGTGGTAACAGTAGTGTTATTGACAGAGAAGTAGAAAAATAGCAGCCAGAAGACAGAATAGGTGAGGTTTTAACAAGGGCTTTCATGCTTTATGTTGCAGAAACCTCTTGGACACCAAAATATAATAAGATTATTGAGGAAAATTTTAAATTAACATAATAAAATACCAATGAAAAATAACTCAAAGAATGTTCCTAATGCATAATATACTAAACAACTTCAATGCTACAATATTTATCCTAAAAATATCTAAAAAACTAAAGTACATCCCTATAAAATTTCTATGAAAAATTCCATAAAATAAACAAAAACAAGATATAATTGAATCCCAAGTCCTAGAGTGCAAGTATAGTATGATAACTCAATAATGAAAATTATTCACAAAAACAGTTAGACTAACATGTGCAATGCATAATTCTAATTCTCATTAAGCAGTAACCACTAACCAGACAGTATACACCCATAGACATACCTCGCCAGATGGAATCTTTGTATTCTGTCTCACAAGGGACCCAGCAGCAACCATGGCATTTTTCTCAACAACAACACCATCAAGTAGAATTGCACCCATACCAACAAAAGCCTCATCCTCAACAGTACAACCATGTAAAACAGCACTGTGACCTGCTCAGTGAAATTTTTTACATTTTAAATTGGAAATTTCAATTTAATTATATAGTGTAGCACATTGTTGATCATGGCAAAAATATTACTCACCTATGGTAACATTATCCCCAATAATAGTAGGCAACACCTTCCCACTTAAATTTGACTTTGCAACATGCACCAGGGAGTTATCCTGAATGTTAGTTCCACTTCCAACTCTGATGCTGTTAACATCACCTATTCAAAATGTTCAGTTCAAATATGATTCCCGGCCACATATAATCATCAAGTACAGAGACAGCGAGACTCACAATGATTTCACATCTAATCTACTTTAGAATATCAGAAAAAAGCAACTTCCTATGAAGATAGTGTTTCAATTTTTCAAAATATAAGAAAGACACTTAATTGGAGTTGCACAGAATTGATGTCTTTGTTTTACAATATGCGTAGCCCAGATAGAAATAAAGCAATACTAAAAATCATCTAACTGTTGGAATAAACAACTTAATTAAGCACTTATCACATAGGCGTGTATCATACAAGTGTTTATGCAGAAATAGTTTTTGTATAAGCTAAAAGTTGTTTTCATAATCTCTATTGAAGAGCCTACGGAAATAAAGTGAAAACAGCCAATGTTCATGTCATAAGTGGTTTGCAAAAGCTCTCGCAAGTACTTATGTCAGTAAGTACTCTCAAAAAAGTAATTCCAAACAGGCTCTAAAAGATCTCATTAGTTACATAAGCATCAAATCATTGAAACCAAATGTTGTCATATCTAGTTGGTGAATTGAGGTCCCTTACCTCTCAAGACGGATCCATACCAAATTGATGACCCCTTTCCAACTTGCACATCACCAACGACGGAAGCACTTGGTGCAACAAATACATCCTTATCAATAACAGGAGCCTTGTCAAATATGTTCATCAGAGTTCGATGCCTAGACACTAAACACAAGAAATAAGAAGACTATTGAATAATATTATATTTCGCGGCAGAATGGCAAAGCAGTACATACAGCACAGAAATACCCTTCTCAAGATTTAAAATACTCATAACACCAATAAATGAGATCACGTAAAGTACAAGTGTTCGGATTTGAGGCAAAAAAAAATCATCTGATTCAAAGATTAAAACTACACTCAGTTTGGTTTGGGTTGGATGACTCCTTTATAAAACCTGATTTAAATCCGATCCAATTAATTGATCCAATTAACAATTTGTAATATAATATATTTGACGGCAGAATGGCAAAGCAGTAAATAAAATGAATAAATGAATCTAAGATGAAAATTGAAAAATAGAAGAAGAAAGAAAACATGGTAGTGAAGAAAATGCGAAAGGGAAAAGAGAAATGAAATTAGGTGAAAATGAAGAAGACTGACGCTGCTCTTGGAAGTAGTAGCCACCCTGGAGGCGGGAACCAAGGCGATCAATGGCTTGCCCAGTTTCTCGAATCCAGAATCCGACGCTGTAAATCGCTCTTCCAAGGGTTCCCATTTTCTTCAATCAAAAAAACACTTTAGAGTATTGAGCTACGGAGACTGAGAGGTAGAGGTCGAGGTCGAGGTAGACGTGGAAATGAATAATCCCTTTCCTGACGAAGAGGGCGAATTGGGGTTTCCACTAAAAAATGAATCAATGTCCAATTCATTCAAACGACATTTCAAAATGGGCCCAGCCCAATTAACTTGGTTGGCCTGCTAACTGCACTAAAGAATATTTACATTCACATTGTGATAAAAAAAAATCCATTATAATATTTTTTAAAAATATGTCGTTAAGTTCTAATTCAATTGACAAAATATAGATTTAAGTTGAAGGTAAATGCTATTTACAAGACAAAAAAAAATCTTTATTTTAAGTCTAGAATAATAGCCCACACATTAGAGTGAAAATGAAACATGCATCTTCATATTGTTTTTTTCCGACACAAAAAATTTAACAAATTACTCCTTCTAAAATAAAAATATTTAAAAATTTAATGTATTTAGTTTAAAGAATTTAATTTTTATAGACAATGTAAAACAAATTATGACCAGTTATATAAATGATTTTATAAATAATTATAACAAAAATCAAACATTATTAATAATTTAACAGTTGTGATTGAATAACAATGTAAAAACTCTTTACATTGATATTTTATATAAATTAAATTATAGTTTAAATTTTAGATTAAATATATCAATTTTTTTAAATGCACTTTAGTTGTTCAATGAATTACTCTTGTAGTATGTATTATGTTAAAAATATGTTGTACTAAATAGCAACTCCCTATTATTATGTATTTTTTTTCTTCTAAAATTTCTAATAATGAAACTCACACACACATTAAATGCATAAAAGAAAAAAATTACGAGTTCGAACCTACGTCCAAATAAATCAAATGTTTCCACAACTATTATCATATGAACTACAAATCATCAAGTGTATCTTTTATTTTTAAGCGTTCTTTCATAAGTCATTCAATTCAATAAAAATGTAGATATTTTTTACGAGTTGATAAATAACTTAGTCCGTGAATTTGCAGTTATTGTTAAATTTAATCTCTAATTGTTTTTCAAAATAGCACAATAATTCCTTTTTATGATATGCGCCAGTCAATTTCATCCCTCTGTCAACTCCAAACAATAACCACAATGATGTGTGACATTTAACGATGATATGTTAGTTAACAAATGTTTCAAATCATCTTTATGGGGACCAAACAAACGACAGTCCATCACGCAAGAAGAAAATAAATCACTTAGGGTTATTAATTTTAAATTGGAAGGAAAGGAACAAATACATTTTTGTTTGACCGACCGATAAATATTTATGATAGAAAACATTCATATCAATGTAGTCATTGTATACTTGAGTGTTTCGAAACTCTCATAGACTACTACATCTTCGTTTAACATCACAAGTCATCATTGATGAGGCTAATTGATGTATAATACATTCAAGAACTATCATGCTTTTTCAGAAAATTCAATAACTAAAGTCAAGTTGCTTGTTGACTCTATTTTTTACTTTAACTAGCCTAGCCATACTATATATTCTTACTATTGCTGATGTTTATTTAAGCCATTTTGACCTAGTCTAATGCTTTGTTTATGACTTAATAGGAACCTTCTAACGGTCATGAGACTATTACTTCCCAAATGAAATTTGGTGATTATATAATTCTGAAGCATAATTTTAGGTGTTGGAAAGTAAACATCAAAAAGAAATAAAACGGAGTGCTATTATAAAGTATTGTCACTTGTTAGAGATCATCATTAGTAGAATAATGAGAACCAGTACCAATCACACTTCATATTGAAAAATACATTTAGTATCCAAAATGTGTTAGAATTTGACAGTGACACAATATTCAATTGTTTAAATTTTATATAAGTGTATGTGTTTCATAGGCTACAACAGATTGTGAATTCTTAGTATATATACAGCATGCCAGATCAATCATCAATGGGGCTATACATAACAACTATCCAACTACCAATAAACCAAATAAAAAGTTAAGTTGTCAAAACTTGACTCTAGTTTATATATATAATAATAAAAACAATCAAATTGAGTAGCAGTTGCGATTATTCTATATGTTTAAACATGGCCAACTAATCTGTTGAAGCTCAAAACATCGTATTCCACGCCCTTCAACTTCTCTGCATGTCCCTTGCCCACAAAAAGTCTTGTGATGTAAAATTTATGCTATACATTACTTAAAGCATGAAATTGTTCTAGTTCTAGATTAATTTTCCAAAGAGATGATGAGTGAAAGAACTCTAATTCCAACATTCATTTTCTGGGCTTTTCTTACAATAATTACACCTACACTGATTCTCTTGTCAGAGAATTCAAAAGCCGAACTCGATTTAAATGGTAAAATATATTTTAAAGAATTGCTAATTTTCTTGTTTCCGTATGTTTTCATTCAATTAAAAATTGTGTCTAACTTTGCAGGAAATATAAGAGAAACAATGAAGGTGAGAAGAATGATGAGGCACACACATAACGAAATAAGAACACCAGAAGAAGCAGCCAAATCGGTAGTTGAAGAGGAACTTGCTCCAGCACCAGCAACAGCATCATTACCATTACCAACTCTGAAGGGGTCACACTCTCACCATAATCACACTCTTATAATCAGCAGCTATTTTAATAGCAGTGATGATGCTTCCAAAGTACAAGTCCAAGTGAAACAAACAACTGGGAACAATATAATAGAAGGAATTCAGTAATGGTATATAAATATGAATCGAAAGAGAGAATTAGCGATGAAATCCCATTGTGAATTAGTTATTATTGTGGAAATTGTGTATTTAGTGTAGCTATATATGATCAAGCCGGTTGTAAGTAAAATTGTACTTTAATAATTTATAGTATAATTATTACAAGAGCATGACTTAAATCTTTTCTCTTTAATAATTTCTCAAACGAACTGATCAAGGCATTCCTCCACAGTGGTGTAGTTGACATCTGGGTATAAAGCAGAAGCTTCAACCCCAAAAGAAGGTTCTATGTCAAAATTTGTGTGGTCACCTTTCACAAACACCGAGTGACAAATTGCTAATCCTACATTGTTTGGAAAAGGTGTATCTGCAAAAATAACAAGCAACAAATTAACCACATATTAACACATTAATTTAGATACCCTTTTGATAAATTATTTTGTCCTTTATAAATAAAATTTAATTATGCTCCTAATTTTTTTACCAACCTTCAATGTCCTTGATAAGCTTCTCCTCTGGAATATAAATTTTTTCAAGTGTCTTTCCAATCTTCTCCTCCCACAAGGCAACAACCTCGTTGAATGAGTAAATGTTTTTAGGGGGCCTGAGGTAGAGAATTTTGTTCAATGTCCTAGGGTCATCCACAGCTCTAATAGTGTAGGTTCCAATGTCCTCTTCCTTGTTGAAGACCGCTGCATGTAGTATTATTTACCAGAAATATAAAAATTAAAGCACATATTAGATGTTGCTTCTACCAGACTAAGAATGATTCTTACGCAGACACAAAAATTTAGAAACACTATTTGGACACAAACAAAAAATTATATATTATTTAATTTTTTTTTCTTCTTTTATGTAAGTGTGCCTAAATAGAGTATTCAAAATTCTTATGCTCATACAAAAACTATTCTTAGACTACTCTCTTTAAAATGAAATATAAATAAAAAAAATTGATTTATCTAAAGTGATGTGTAATATGTACTTTTCAAAAATAATTTAAAGGTGAGCATAACACTATTTTTAATAAAAAATAAGAAACAAATGTGATATTTTATTAAAATTAACTAAAAGTAGCGAGATGATTTTGAAAAAAAGAAAGTAAAATCTACTTTAGATCAGATCCATGTCACAAGACAATTTATGTGGAAGTCCAAAATTCATTGGCAAATAAATCATGTTGGCATAGATGTAGTGGGTAATGTTACCTTTTGTATTGCCATTTCCCAATATAATGACTTTGTCTCTTGGTGGACCTGTGGCTCCAGGTTGGGCAAATGTGGGTAGAAAATAGCCAGCAAAGGAATTGGTTGATACATATGTATAGGGTATGCCTTCAGCTTCAATCGCACGTCGTATTTGGGCTTTTATGCCGAATACAGATTTTGCTGGCTCCATGGCATGAACACGATCCACGTCGTTACCAAATTCTGAAGGAAAAAATCTCTGGACACATAACACATTAGGGAGATGTTACACACACCTCTACAATATTCCCTTGGTAACTTTGCTGTTCTTTATCCCATGTCCCACATCGGAAGCATATATAATAGTCTTGGGATTCTTTAAATAAAGAGAAAGTGATTCAAGGTATCAACATTCAAAGCATTTCTTGTATAAAAAAAAAAAAAGGGAATTGTAAGATTGACTGTATTTGAACTCAGATTTTATTGTTGCAAGCCTTTCTCTGCCTAAAAAATCTCTGTTTTTTAAGTGTTGGTTTTGAACCACACAAATTATATAGAAGCGTGTATACAAACTTGATGATATTTTTGATTTTTGAATGCATTCATAAAAGTGGACAACCTTAACATTACCGGCCTCTTTAATGGCAGCAATGATGTTGACCTGATCAGCAGCCTGTAAGTGACCCACCGCAGAGATGACCACGTCTACATGCTTCATTGCTTTCACCAAGCTCTCATAATCATACAGATCCCCCTACCATTAATAAAACGTCACTAATTTCAAACTCTAGTTCATGATCTACATGTATAGTAATAGAATAAGTGTAAAATACGCGTATACTAAAATATTAAAATTAATGTTGTTAGTAAAAAATACAATGTTGAATTACTTTTATTCATAAGATAATTTCAATCATTTTTAATTAAATATTTTTAAAGTAGTAGTGGAAATTTTATTATCAATCATATAAGTAATAACATAATAAATTTTCATGTAATTACATGATATAAATTAAGATAATTTTGGGTTTAATTTTAAGAATCATAAAATTTATATTACTTCTCTCTTATTTAATTATTTTTTAAAAATTTAATTGATAATTAGTGTTCTTATGATTATTGCAATCAAAACTCTTAAGAATTACACAAATTTATTGAAAAATTAAAAGAATT